>JACXGJ010008603.1:0-26647 GCA_016801105.1 Esox niger | reverse complement strand
CCCCTACCCTCTACACTACTCCCCTACTCCCTACCCCTACCCTCTACACTACTCCCTAACCCTACCCTCTACCCTACTCCCATACTCTCTACACTACTCCCCTACTCCCCCTACCCTCTACACTACTCCCCCTACCCTCTACACTACTCCCCCTACCCTCTACACTACTCCCCCTACCCTCTACACGACTCCCCTACTCCCTACCCCTACACTACTCCCTACTCCCTACCCTTACACTACTCCCCTAAATCCAAGTCAGCGGCATGGCGAGATGGACAATGGCAATCAGGTGAGGAGGAATGAACAGCGGAGTGGCAGCCAAAACCGTCAGTTATCGTCACCTACTTAATCCGCAACACAACCAGGAGGACTTTGGACAGGGACAGCTACGAGTCCTTCAGCCCTGGTAGTCCTGAGGTGTGGTCTAAGGCCTCATGTTTAAGTTTAAACAGAGAAGGACTCAAGGAAAATTTACAAAGCGCATTCCTTAGATTTACAAAGGAGGAGAACTGACCTTACTCCCCCAGCACAATAATATAGCAGCATAAAGCCTAGGGGTTGAGACAGGCGGTCCAGAAACACTGTGGCCCTATCTGAGGGAATCTCCACACACCCTAACTACCCTCTACACAACTCCTCTACTCTTACCCTCTACCCCAATCCTCTACCCTCTATCCCTCTGCTTTACCCAGTCCTTTCTCTTTTCCCTTTCCCTCCTTCCCACCTCTCCTCTTTTCATCCTTCATCACATCCTATTGTTCCTTCTTGTGCTTGTCCTCCACCATCCTCTCTATTCTCTAACCCAACCTTCAGAGTCTTCCGCTGTCATCTTCTCTCTTTTTTCTAGCTTAACCTTCAGAGTTCTCCTTTGTCCTCGTCTCTCTGTTCTCCAGCTTAACATTCAGTGTCCTCCTCTCTACACTCCCCCATCTTGTTTTCTTCATTACCCTTTCTTCTGATACTTCCTCAGCGAGGACACGTCACAAGGACTTCCAATCCCTCTGTTGAGGGTCAGGTGAGGCCTGAAGGGTCAGGTGAGGCCTGAAGGGTCAGGGGAGGCCTGAAGGGTCAGGTGAGGTCTAGAAATCCTGGAGGACTTCCTATTGGACCTTACCTTTACATTACTATTTACAGTATATGCAGACATACATATAAACACTAAGTATTCACATTGGCAGGATCGGAGGAGGACAGGGGAGGCGCATCTAGGTATCGCTGCCTGGGATCGGAAAATTTCTATCAGGAGATAAAACAAGGAGAACAACACCTTGGACAAGATAGGCCTATACATTTCAGCCAGGGGTGTAATCTCCAACAGTTATCAACATTTCCCCTCCTACCATCTTCTCCAGCTTCTCCTCGATTACCCCCTCCTAACCCCCCCCACCCACTGTTATGACCGCCTGCCCTGGCAATGTGTGGCGGTGTGATACTGATAGAGGGCAATTCAGCTCCACATAAAGACCTGCGCATAATCTCCTCCCACGATAGGTCCATCTACCCCACCCACAGTGACACGCGTGCACACGCGCTCTGGCACATTCCGGCCGTGCTATACACACCTACACATTCGGCTTGTGAGATGGGTACTTTAAAGCGCGGCGGGCCGCACCCGGAGTGACACACACTATTATAAATAGCCTAATCTATATGGTAATACCGTTGTATTCTACAAGCACAGAATAGGGATAAGATAACATTGTGACTATAAGGTTCAGACTGCCTTCTATGGTAATTGTTATCAAAGGTTATTCTGGATGACATCGTGGGCTTGTTGTGATTGGCTCTGGACTGTTATTTATGATATGAATTATGATAACCATGATGTCTCTCCTCCTCGGGCTCTACGGCCGCCAGATACAATAAATTGCTGTGGTTAATCACCTGTTCTTTGTTCGGCCATGATTACCCTCTGCCGCAATAAGAGTTTTATTTAAGGAAGAATATGGATTTGTCATCCTTCTCAGCTGCAAAATGAACCTGACAGTATTTTATGTCTTGACATTTCATTTGTAAAAGCGGACGCGAGGTGCATTTGCATTTTATGACTGTCTCGCTTCCCTCTCTCTCTATCTCTCTCCCCCTCTCTGTTCTATGCACTCTCTCTCTCCTCCCTCTTCCATACAATGTAGGGGACATTTATGTATTAGGAGACGGGAAACAGGGATCTATAGGAGAGAACAGAGGATGTTGTCTGAACGTTCAGCGTTATCTACACTGCGGGATTACATCCTCAAAGAAACATAACATCCTAAATGAAAAAAGTCATAATGTCAATACAACATTAACATGAAATAGAAATCCTTAAATTCTGAAGAATAAACAAATGTTTCTGAGCGTGTTTGGTGATATACACAGGCACGTACGCACACAAGCCCACACAAATTCACACAGGTAGGTCTTTCTGGGAGATGAACGCTATGAGTGCAGTTATTTCCTCTTCCTGTTCGACTGGTGCCATGCGAGCCACCCCGCTGCCCCTGAGGAATGTGGATAATTTTGTTGGCCCTGGGCACCCAGAACTGACCCATTAAACACACGCGCGCACGCAGGCGCGCGTCCACGCCCATCTAATTTCACCGACGGGCGCAAACCACAACGCAGTGTAAACACAACAGGAATAAACGTCTTCAAAAGACAATACCCTGTGGAAAAGACTAGACTTTTAATGACTTTGACCTTGTAAGGTTTACTTGAACACACACGCACGCATGCGCACACCCACACACGCACCCACACACACACACACACAGGTATACTCGTGCGGGGCCCCTTACCTCTCAGCTCCACCTTCCCCTCGTTTGCCTGACCTTCCTGTCTGGGGGGATGGAAAGAGGAGGAGTGCAGTGGAACCTAGGGCTGCAGAGAGTTATGCAGGAGTGAGCTTTGAATAATTGTCCCGCAATATGAGTGTCTCTGATTAATTGCCTCAGATAAGGTCTGCTTTCCTCCCCCGGCCTCCCCCGTTTCTCCCCCTACCTCCCTCCTTTGACTCCCCTGCCAGCCTGAGCTCTCATAATCAACCCTGGAAGACAGAGAAGATGGTGGGAGAGAGGGAGAAAAAGAGAGAAATAGAAGACGGAGAGAGAGTGAGAGCAAGAATTGAGTAGACAGAGAATGTGGTGGCGCAGAGAGAGAGAGAGAGAGGAAGAGTGCAAGAGACTATTTTACTGACCTTTTCATCAGAGATTATGATGATGACAGTGGCAATTACTTGACAATTACACAGCCTCTCATTACGGGGAGGAAGGCAATCAGTAATGCTGCAAATAAAAAAGGTTAACATATTCACAGGCAAACAAATAGGTGAAAGAGGATAGGGATCCCTTGACCAAAGCTACACACAGGTCTTTCACTTTGAAATAACTTTATAGACAGCATTTTGAGTAATCAGCGGCAATGAAGAATTCCAACTATCTCCTGCCATTACCAGGTGGGACAAGGTCTCTCAAAATATAGATTTGAGCTCAATGAGACCACCTGGATAAATAAAGGTTAAATAAATTAACAAAATGGCCGCATGAAGCATTTGTGACATGACTTTGTTGTACTAAGAATTCGCACATCAAAACTCTCTCGTGCCCTCTATTCTCCAACTAACCGCCCAGTAAAGCATGAAACACACAGGAAACGAAGACAGACAGAAAGGCATTTCCTGGGGAAAAATAAATAAACAAAACAAGTAAGTAAAAAGAGTAATAACAGAGGCAGACTAGCTCTGTGTAGCTGTGTTTACTGATAAACGAACAGACTCAGCCTTCGTAGTGTTGCAATATATAAAACAGAGACCCAGAAACAATGAGCAAGCCTGGATGGACATACACGTGACATCAGCGCACACTCACGCACGCGCATACACACATCAGCACCCATGCAGACACACAACAGAGTTCATACCAACTTAACCTAGATAAGCCCAGACTTATATTTCTGAGGGTATGGAGACAGAATTGAAAGGGATATATAGAGAGAGAGATGGGTGGAAAGGAAAAGTGAGGCGTACACTTGACACCAAGCTAATACTAAATCCATTGCTTTATTCTGTAATTTACTGCAGAGCCTTGGGGCCAAACAATCTTTGAAGTGCTGCAAAATGTCAAATCAATTATTACTTGAATGAAAAAAAGAATTCAATTTACTGCTTTCATGCTAATCGGTAACATTTCATGATAGGGGAAGAAAAAAGGAACGCAATTTGAGACGATTTGAGGCTTCGTTTTCTTTTTGATACAATTCTTTTATTCAACTCAGATATGCTGATTGGAGAAAAAAAAGTTGTTGATGATCCTGTCTTTTCTTTCTTCCCTTCCCTTGCACAGTTAACGTTTCGATGTTAGCCGAAGAAGGAAAATCAATTTGTGTAATAATGCTCCTCATCAATTGGAACGCTGCCATAATGATGTTCTACACCTGAAAGTGTGTGATGGTTAGCAATGTTAAGACAGAGAAGCGTGGAACAATACCTAGCGTTCATGATTCATTAGGTCCTAATGCAGATGGATGAATAAAGAGTGAATTACACACCATTCTCACTAATGGCTCTGAAAATAGGCCGCTCAGTCGCTCCGCTAGACACCATCCACACAAAAGGCTTTGTTCCACCGCAGGTGAGGGGAAGCTGGGATGTGTGGGGTTATTCTACATGACATGTCGATGATGGCGATGTTGTAGTGATAATAAGCACATGTGTATTAGACACGGAAACTATGTCGTTTCGGGCCTGGATTCAATCTGGATTGCGTAGAGTACGCTTCGTGTTTTTGAAGAGCGTTAGTTTAGCGAGTGCTCATATTTCTCCTATTTCACGCACGTACAAGTGTTCAGCGAACAGGCGTGTCTTTCGAAGAATCACGGAGCCGTTGTGCAACATCGGGGTCAATGATTCCAAATGGATCCGGTTTGTAGTTACGGAAAATAAAAGGGTTGATTGGCACATAACTCTACCTAGCAACATCTAAACAACTCCATCTGTGGTTCTCAAACGTCTCCGCTGGGACTTCTAGGCGGTTAACAGTGTTGTTGTAAGCCTGAACCACTCTAGCTGCTCTGATTCCATATCAGGGGCTTGATAATAAGTTGACGAGTTGAATTAGGGGTGCTGGAGGTTTGAGAGCCATTGATTTACATCTCAATAAAACCCTCACATGAAAAATGGACACTGCCTGTTTATTTTTCATGGAAGTTGCACTATCATTTATCAACCACAAATACATTCCTCGCTATATTCTGGCACACGTGGAAATCCTGGGCCTTGTAGCCAATTTATTGGGATTGTGACACAAACGTGTTTCCAATGACAGTCAAATGCAATCAGTTTTTGACTTGAACATGATTAGTAACAATCTAATGTTTGTACGAAGATTTAAGCTCCCTCAACCACCTCGAGGATGACCTCTCCAGTTGGTGTTTAGTTCTCCGATTTTTTTAATACCACTTACGTTTCTAGTTTCACGTAACTTTTGGACCAATTAATCTCCTATGCCGACTAAAGTGTGAGCTCACTGGCTTTGCATGCTGACATACAAAATGTGAAATCCTCAGCGTACATCATTTGTAGAAATAGAGAAAACTAACAGCCCCATAGGGCTTCCCGGAAAGACACCGTAGAGTACAATCACATATACAATTCCCTCTATCGGTTTACCAAAAGCCTGCAGCTAACCGATGGCGGGACTGTTTGAACACGCAGAGGGTGCTTTATCATTTTCAGACAGTGGAATTACTTCAGCTTTCTTCCACGCCTGTGGACACACTGGCGTTTAATGCTTTTGGCGTGTGCGTGCGAATGTATGTTGTCAAGTGTTTGCTTACTTTGTCCTCGTTTCTTGCTTCTCTTTGAAAGTGCATTGGAGCCCATGGGGAGGATCCTTCTTGTCCTCGTCCCCTATGTTCTTTGAGGAGGTGCAAGATGGAGTGCACAAGGGGAGAGTATCAATAGCTTTCCCGTGATTTGCCACAACCTCTCTCCTTGTCTGCCTCGTTATCAAAAGCGATTGGATAAGAAAGAGGGATCTCTGAACTTCTTTGTTGATGGCTATTGAGAAGACAGAGGGTGACACAAAATCAAGGAAATGCAAGAAAACAGTAAGTATTTTAAATACATGAGCATTTTAAGACCATGTTGGAGTCTGAGAAAGCAAACGCTAGCACCCGCCCTGCAAAGTTTTTAAAAAATGCCCAGAAACAACCCTTATGCCCCATCTTCCAGAGTCTCAACACTTCAGATCTCAGGGATCTTTGGGTGGTGACATAGCCAAAGCTCCACCCTCTCTGGTTGGCTTTGTGGAATTTTGGTGAAATTGCTTACACCTGTCCAGACCTCTTAGATCTTTATAAATGTCTAGGGGGAGGAGGCTGGGAGATGTTTCTGGATTGAACTGCAAAGCCTTTCAGGTGAGTCTCAAAATTTCCAAATGACTCTTGAAGCCTTGGGTTAGAAGTTACTTTGCATATTTGTACACACAGATTGACACCGGCTGGACAAGCACTTACAGATTCAGTTCATGGTCCTTGGCCCGGATTCCCAAAACACTAAGATGATCTTAAGATGCACGTAGGTACCTTGTTATCTTATCGCTGTGTTCCTTGAAAGCATTGTTACTGAAGTAGCACGTAACGTAGCTCACTAATCAATGAGTGTTCTGGCCGAGTCATTAGTCCATCATTACAAACACTTTACTGAAATAGTGCCTCCCTCAACATGTGAGTAGTGATCACAAACAGTTAATACTAAGGCAATAGAACAAATAAAAATGATCAATTATCAACAGTTTTGATTTGGACAAATTTACTTAGACAAATTCGATAAGTTTGTGAGTGGATGTGAATGTCATTGAATGTAACTGATCAACTCAGGATAAAGAAAATGTACATAAAACAAGAAATAATGAGGAAAGTATTCAAAATGAATGTTCACAAGTGAACCTGCCTCTTCCAGCAGGATAATGCACCCTCCAACAAAGCAAAAATGGTTCCAATTTCCCCAGATCTCAATCCAATCGAGCATCTGTGGGATGTGCTGGACAAACAAGTCCAATCCATGGAGGCCCCATCTTGCAACGCACAGGATTGATAAAGTCTTGGTGCCAGATACCACAACATACGTTCAGAGGTCTAGGGGAGTCCATGCCTCGATGGGTCAGGGCTGTTTTTGCGGCAAAAGGACGACCTACACAATATTAGGCAGGTGGTCATAATTTTATGACTGATCGGTGTATATTCTATACAGCCACCAATGGAATTGATAATTGAATGTCACGTGATCAATATCCCGAGATGATATTGATTGGCCGAAGTCGACCCCATTGGTTGGATATAACAGTTTCCACCACCGTAAATTACACGACTTCTTCGAGTTTTACCTTTACCTATTGATGCCTAAGTATAATACATCACCCGCGATATTATATGCTTTTGATAAGTAGGCTATATTTCAAACCCAACATATGGTCTAATTCCATTCCGAACAGCCATAATGTAGCACTTACAATCTGTCATAACACTGTCCATCTTAAAGCTACTTGCATTGTTAAATCGTTCTTGTTCCGGTCCGTGTTTTTTGTGTGTTCTTTGTTTTTTTGTCCTTGTTTTTTTTTTCTGATCTCAGTTCTGTTAAATCCGTATATTCCTTTCCCCGGTGTTTAGCCCTCACCTGTATCTGTTCTTGTTAGTCTGTGTATTTAGTTCAGGCATTTTCTCCCTGTCCATGTCAGATATTGTTGTAATTGTTGCTTTCTCCCATCCCGTGTTTCAGTGTATGGTCTTTTGTATCTGTAGTGCACGGCACTCTGTTTTGTTTTCCCTTTGTCTTCATTAAAGCTCCTTCTTGGATGCTGCATTTTCCTCCTAACCACCTGTGAAACGTGACAGTCCTAAGGGTCACGTTATAGGAAAACCGCAGCCCTTACTGCCTGAGTCACTGTTATTAACTCAAAATAAAGTAATTTTGCAGTCAAATATAATTTAATGGCAAAAGGAATTTAGTGACCAAATGGTTTGCTAACCACCAAACGGTGGTGCTTTGTTTCTCTGCCACCAAATGATTACATACATTCTACTGGCAGCAGTAAAGTTACCCGGGGCATTTTTAATCCACTGAAGAAAACCACCTCATCTGGGAAATATGGCCCAACTGGAACCAGGTTATTGGTCTTTATTGGGGACGCAACAACTGCCAATCAAATGCCTCTAAACACAGTGGACAGACAGTGGAGGACAATGACCCCCAAACACACAGCCATAGCTACTGGTTAAGTTCCGCCAGTAGCTATGGCAAAAAGTTCAAGGTTTTGGCACCCTCAAATGTGGGGATTAAGTGCAAAACCTGCTGTAATGTTTAAATGGTTAAATCCAATATGGATGACAATACTGTCAAGTAAAACCTGACTGTCTGTACTTTAACCCCAGTTACTGTTTAATTTTAAATCCAAACTGTAGGAATCCAAACTACAAATTATTTTGGGCTTTTCTGTGTGTCTGTTAAAGTACAAATAAAAAATAGCACCATATACAAGGGAAATAAACCCAATCATATTACTCTGTATACAGTAAGACATGTATAGACCCTGTTGATGCATCTAATTTATTGCAGAGTTTTCGTTGGAAGCCTGAACACTACGTCTTCATAGTGAAGGTTTGGCAGGATGGTCATTTTCCAATGGGTATACTTGGCAGAGTGTGTTAAGGATGCCTTATTGCGGAACAAGAAGCCAAATGTGGATTTAGAATAAGGGTAGGTGATATGGTATTGAATTAGAGTGAGCAGTCAGCCATGTACCGGTGTACTGTATTTTTAGGTGACAACGTATTCTGAGCTGTTCGAGGCGAAAATGTTTGACAGGCAAGCCAGTTACGGAAGGCTCTGACTGAAAAGCACACATTTATTTTTGCATTAAGGAGTGGGTTGAGATCAAAGAAGCCATGTTGAATGTTATTGAAGCTATGTTCCAGCGTGGACAGCGCGGCGTTCAGTGACGGGTCGGTTGTACACAAGACGGCGTCGTCTACATAAGGATGGATAAAGGAGTCACAGCAGGAAGTGCAATATAATGTGAAAATAGCCTACACGTCATACAAGCAAATACAAGTCCGAGTCACAAGCGATTGACAAGGCGAGTCCAAGTTTGAGACACCAATCATGGAGTTAAAGTACTGGGGTTAAGTGACTTGCACCTATTGTGAAGCCAAAATATGCAGCATTTATCATGAATGCACTGTGAATGCATTGTGAATGCACTGTGAATGCACTGTGAATGCACTGTGAATGCACTGTGAATGCACTGTGAATGCACTGTGAATGCACTGTGAATGCACTGTGAATGCACTGTGAATGCACTGTGAATGCACTGTGAATGCACTGTGAATGCACTGTGAATGCTGCACTGTTTGTGAATTTGTAAACATTGCCTTCAAATGGTGTATAATGGTAAAGGGCCAAATTCTCTCAGCCTGTCATTGGTGGATTGGACCATAGTTGCCCACATAGAGATGTAATTCCCC
Organism: Esox niger; assembly: GCA_016801105.1. Classification (NCBI taxonomy): domain Eukaryota; kingdom Metazoa; phylum Chordata; class Actinopteri; order Esociformes; family Esocidae; genus Esox; species Esox niger. The sequence continues at coordinate 17,149 of JACXGJ010008603.1, read as the reverse complement.
ACTGCACAGCACCCACATCTCCCTTATGAGCCCCATGCATTCCCCCCTCCTCCCGTTCCCCTCCCATTCTCTCTTCTTCGGCCTCCCACCCTGTGCGCTCAGTGTGGAATAACATACCTTTTATTCCTTCCCTCCCTCTAAAGAGATCAGGGGCCCTGATATCACTTGCGATTACAAAACCACGGCAGGACCCAGCCCAGCCTTCCTCCAAAACAAAGTGTTTTTCAGCTTCTGTTTTTTCAGGGCCTGGCGCCACCGGGAGAACCGCAAACAATAAACATTGCCCAACGGGGAGCCCAAGCTTTTTATACCCGGTTCACGGGCAGTTACACACACGTACCTATACAGACACATCAACACAGGTAGACAGTAGACACCAACACAGGCTAATTGTGTAACAGCTCTTTGATGTGTGTTCAAGGGACAACAGTGCTACCAAAGGGACGAGGTGACAGCACTGAAGGCTTCGTGCTTCCTGTTGCCCTGTCATCATCCATGGGTGTTATAGAACCCCCAGACCCCCCCCCCCCCCGCATACACATTCACAGAGACGTGCACCTGTGCAAGCGCACGCACACACAGACTTTCTGGAAGTGCACAAGTAACCTCAAGGAACAAAACATGAACTTTCTCAAAGTATTTTAACTGCCTATTTATTAAAATAAAAAAAGTAACAGCCATATATAACAAGGTGTGTGTGAGTTTTGCAAGCAAAAAGGGGAAAAAAAACAAGTAATTGACAAGGCCTGCTATCTGTATATCTCTCCGTTGCTGGCTCACAGTTCTACTATGTAAAAGTTGTTCTCTTAAACGGTGGACTCATAGCAAATTGACTATTACTTCAAAGTGGCCTGTGATTAAGGCTCTGAGTGATTAGAGGCTGTTAAGGAGCCACTTGAGCCTTGCCAGTGAACCCGTGAAGGAATGCTGTCCGAGCCGCGCCAGGCTGAGGTGTGGGTGGCTGGCTGGGTGGGTTCGCCAGAGGAGAGAGGAGAGGTCCCACAGAGGCACTGGCTGGGCACCGCAGAGAGAGGGAGGGGGGAGATCGGGAGAGAGAGGTCAGCTTCCTGTTATGCTGCCTTCCCAACAGACACACGTACAAGGGATTACACACACATACACACACACACACACACACATGCACGTCCTTGACACAGGCACAGGCACAGGTGGGTGAATACATGGGCTGAAATCTGCCTGAAGCCAATCACAGCTCTGATACAGAGAGAGCGAAAGAAAAATTTGACATAAAAAGAAAGCTAAATGAAAAATGTCCAGTGCCCCTCCAAAACGTGTGTGCGCTTGCTGAAAGATCCACACGTAACAGTGCGAGACTCGACACGGGCACACAGCAGATAGAAAACACCAGATGGACTGCGCCATTAAACGTGACACTTAGTCCAGATCCGCAAAACGTCGATACCTTCAACCAGTGATACTGACGGGGGGGACAACCGGTAACGTTGTCCTGGGCCCAGGCCTCAGTGGGGCCCATCTGATTGGCTTAAATATTATTATTTATTAGTCAGTCAGTCTTAGTATTTAGTGCTACCTAGCTAAAACCTAAAACAATAAACATTTATTACCGGTTTTATGAACAGTAACATCATTGCTATTTCTACATACTTTGGGCCCGTGGTTTGGGTCCTAAATGTTCCATTTTGTCCCGGGCCCTGGGATTCCTGTTCGGCGTCTTTGCCTTCAACACCAGCCAGGGGCGGCTAGGAGCAATGCTAAGGTCAATAACATTAAGTTGGCACACAGCTTGCTGCACACTGTGTGAGGAGATATAGGATTGTTGCTACACTGTTAATACACCGGTTTTACTGTCTCATGTTAACCCTACTCCAAACTCCAACCCTTGAGTACTGAAGGAAGACTGTGTGCTAACTTATTGCTAACAGCGAAACGCATACATATAAAGTGACTTGCAGGAAAATCATTAGCTAAGCACATCAGGGGAAAAATACCTCCAAACGATTTCATGGCATTTCAATTGTTCCCAGATTTTTCAACTGTTCAGGACTAAACTGTGGTAGCCTAGTTTCCCCCCTTCATCTTCACATCAAAAGGGCAACAGAGAGAGGGACAGGGAGAAAATGAACGATCGAAAGAGAGAGGGAGGGAGTCTGGGGAAGGGAGAGAGCCAGGAGCTCGGCCGGCCCTATACGCCCGTTTAATGGAAATAATAAGCGTCTATCTCAGGCAATTAAGTCTGCATCCGATGCTTATCATGCCCCAGAGTTCCACAGTGCCATCTAAAGAAAATGTTTGCGTTTGAAAAACTCCATCAAATAAACAAGATAAGGGGGAGAACGCGTTTGTTTGGCGGTGGCGTATCGCGTTCGACCTCGTCTTTGTTCTGCCGGGGATAAGTAACTCTGAAGCCACTGTTAACGGGTAGCGGTTAGAGCTGATCACGGCGGTACGGGCTAATGTCCTTCGGTTGCCAGTTGTTCCATACTGGGCTAATTTACATAGATGTGGACTGGAGATAGAGAATGCCGATAAACGTGATAGAAATACGACAGCAACATCACAGCAAGAAGGCAAGTATAGAAGTTGGGAATGTAGGCCTACAGACGGCAAGATGAAACTGCAATAAATATACATTACACACAGAGAGCTCTGTGTCTATGGGAATATAATACATACAATGGATTTAGGAAAATAGAATGAGGGACTCACAGAATCACAAAATGATCCAATAACTTGGCATCAGGTGTTGGTTCCGTATGTATTATCCAAAGGATTATGTCAGTAGGACTTAGCAATACGTAGGCTATGTGAGGTCCCTGGCAATTCCTATTTTCATTATGCTCACGATGCACGTAGGTATTGTTATTCGATACTGGGATTTTATGGTGATATCCATTGTTTGCGAGCATGCCGCTCTCCACATCTGCTACAGATGATCGAGAAACCATCATAAGAAAGTCTCATTCATCACGGAAATAAGTGCTAACACAAAATGTACTCTTGAAAATATTGATGGTGATCTTGTTTTGATACATGCACACACAACTAGCTGGAAAGAATATACAGTAATGATACACGCCAAAATGTAACTTTATATCAGTCAAATCAAGTGGCATACAGTTATGTCTGGAAATAATTGGACACTGACATGTTTTGGTATTTTGGCTGTTAACCAGAATATAGTCATGTTACAGTTAAATAATGAATATGGGCTTAAAGTGCAGTCTCTCAGCTTTCATTTGAGGGCATTCACATCCAAATTGGAGGAAGGTTTTAGGAGTTACAGATCTTCAATATGTAGCCTCCCTCTTTTTCAAATGTAATTGGTCCATTGACTCAGCTGTCAAGGACAGGTGTGGGCTATTCTGTCATTAGGTCTTTATAAATTAAGTAGGTGAAAGGTCTTGAGTTGATTGCAGGTGTGGCATTCACATCTAGAAGCTGTTGCTGTGAACCCACAATACGTGGTCAAAGGAGCTCTCAATGCAAATGGAACAGGCAATCCTTAGGCTGCAAAAAATATCCATCAGAGATAGCAGGAACATTAGGAGTGGCTAAATCAACAGTTTGGTACATTCTGAGAAAGAAAAAAAAGTACACACTGGTGAGCTCAGCAACATAAAAAGGCCTGGAAGATAACAGTGGTGGATGATTGTAGGATCATGTCCATGGTATAGAAAAACCCCTTCACAATATCCAACCAAGTGAAGAACATTCTCCAGAGGCATATCATTATCCACGTATACCATAAAGAGAAAACTTAATGAATGCAAATACAGAGGGTTCACCACAAGGTGCAAACCATTCATAAGCCTGAAGAATAGAAAGGCCAGATTTTACCAAAAAACATCTAAAAAAAGCCAGTCTTGTTCTGGAACAACATTCTTTGGGCAGATTAAACTAAGATCAACCTGTACCAGAAGGATGGAATAAAAAAGTATGGAGAAGGCTTGTAACGGCTCATGAGCCAAAGCATAGCCAAAGCATATCGTGTCATCTGTAAAACACGGTGGAGGCAGTGTGATGGCATGGGCATGCATGGTTTCAGATTGGACTGGGTTCACAAGACAGAAGCAGGCGGACTAATTCTGAAGTGTGTCGGGATATATTCAGTTTGTTGATTGGACAGCGCTTCATTTTACATGTGCACATAAGCCCAAAACATATTGCAAAAGCAACCCAGGTTATTATTTAGACAAACAAGTGGAATATTCTGCAATAGCCGAGTCAGCCACCCGATCTAAACTCGGCTGAGCACGCATTTTACTTTCTGAAGAAAAAACGTAAGGCAGAAAGATCCACGAACACACACCAACTGAAGACAGTTGCAGTACAGCCCTGGCAATGCATTACAAAGGAGGAAACCTAGAGATTGGTGATGTTCATGCGTTCCAAACATCAAGCAGACATTGCCTGCAAAGGATTCTCGACAAAGTATTAAAAATTAAGATTTTAATTATGGTTGTTAATAACATTCGAGCCCCTGAAATAAGGGGACCATATATGAAAATGGTTGCAATTCCTAAACATTTCATAAAATATTTTTGTTCAACCCCTTGAAATAAAGCTGAAAGTTTGCACTTCATTTGCATCTCAGTTGTTTCATTTCAAATCCGTTGTGGTGACGTACAGAGCCAAAAGTATGAAAATTGTGTCAGTGTCCAAATATTTCCGAACCTACCTGTATCTCTAAAAAATTGTTTACATTTGTAACATTCGTTTTAGAACATTTTCAACATTCCTTTTAGGAATGTTTAGAACATTCCTCGTTCCACTGTTGTTCACCCGAAGTGATTGCAAGTGAATACAATCCTGAAATGCCGCATATCTCACATAACGACTGACTGACACCCACTGTGCAAAACAATCAGAATGTGTTGAGTTCCAAGTCATGTACAATAGTAATGAATGCTATACAGGTCTCTAGACAACAAGGTAGATAAGTACCTCAGTAGAGGATGTTATAGATACCTATAAGGGAGAGACCGTGTAATTCAGTAGTAGATGTTATAGAGACCTACATGGGATAAGGCAGATAACATGTACCTCAGAAGAGGATGTTATAGGGACCTACATGGGATGAGGGAGATGCCAAGTGCCATAGGTTGTGAGCTGTATGTTTTCTTTCTTGTCGGGACACGGAGGCCAAACCAATATTGGGAGGCCCATGCGACTGTGAGCGCCTGTGGGGTGACGGCAGGGTCATGACCCCGTGAGGCTCAGGGTTCAGGGGTTAGGGTCAATCAGAGGGAATGCTATCTAAAGCAGCAGAGTTTATTTGTTTAATTTTCCATCTAACTCTGGTGTCTGCCTTTGCTCAAGATTACTCTGGATTACTAATACAGAGAAATGGAAGAAAGAGGGGAATAGACAGTGAAAGAGGAAGAAAGAGTTGGAGGTGAAAAGAGAGAGAGCAGGGAAAAAAAGAGAGAATGATAGGGGAAAGAAAGGAGAGAGGAACAAAAAGCACGAGGGACACAACAAAAGACGGAGTGGCAGAGGAAAAGGGGAGAGCCTACTGCTTCAAATTAGACTGGATAAATAATCCTACTTAACCTCTGTAAACATGGCACTTTAAACTTATTGTCAAAAGTAAAACAAGCTTTACAAACCAGAAAAACACTCCCTGGCAGTACAACTGACAAGGACTTAAATTCACATGAAGGTCACTTGAAGTGTCAAGAATGTTTCTCTCCTTTCCTGCCTCTCTTCCCAATCATTCTATCCCTGTAAGGGAGGAACCATAGAGAGCTGTGGTCAAACTATGCTCCACATGGACTTGGCTGCATAACGTGGTCGGTCCAATAATAAATGTAGTTACAAAAACGAAATACGGTAATACTTCTTTTGAGTTCATGCAAATCTACAGTAGCATTTTTTCCACCCAACAATGAGAGCAGGTATACCAGACTGTGACCCTGTATGGTTCTCTACACCTGACTGAAAGAACCGATGACAGCAGTACCACATTAGCTCGAACAGTGAACTCCTCACACCATTGAGCACAAAGGAAACCAGGACCAACTGCTGGTGGCCTGTACCCTCATGTGGGACCTGTACATTTAAAAAGGTAGAATGTTTTTTTTCCTGGGGCTGAAGCAACACAACAATACGTTTCATTTTCTGTAGGTGAGGGGGGGTGCGCGCGTGCGCACGTGTGTGTGTGTGTGTGTGTGTGTGTGTGTGTGTGTGTGTGTGTGTGTGTAGGGACAGCCTAAACATTATGGCGCCAGCAGTCTGCCTTTCCTCTGAGAACGTAATGGCTGAGTGCCGTCAGAGTGAAACAGAAAGTTTCAGGCTGTACAGTAGCCAGCACATGACTTTGGCAGAACATCACCGTACGGGCGGCACCAGGTAAACAATTTCACCGGAACGATGCCTTGCCTGTCCAACACAACCACGATTCAGCTAACAGTGATAAAGATCACATGATGAACTTTCCAACTACGTTAACTGACTAAAACCTCTGATCACTCGTAGCACCTGGAAGGAATTAATGTATTTTAATGCTGTGTTATAAACAATGGATATACTTGTGTGTACAGTAAATATATATGTATTATAAATATACACATGTGAAACACAGGGTAATTCTCAGCCCTACTTCAAATTCAAATTTTTCTATTACTGCTGGACCCAACCTGTCCTCCAAACTACATAGTCAGGTGATCCTACAACCCTGTTCAATCTGAAGAAAGAAATTACTGTGTTCAATAGAGAGAATTGGAAATGAGAGGTGAAGTTCCAAAACCCTGAGTGCTTACTCCATCAAAAACATCACTTCTGCTGAGCACGGCACAATCCTGATGGCAAAACATTTACCCACAATCCCGCTGGCTCCTCTCCCTTACTGTAGTGAGTCCCAGTGCATTTAATTCATTTTGATTTTTTTGTACAAATCCGTATTTATAACAAGGAAACGGTTACATGCCAAGTTCAATCTAACAGAGATAAAGAGTGTGAGTATAGAACGTGCTCTGACAAGCCAATGAACACAGAAACCCTATCCGGTCTCTTGATTTCGATGTGATAATAACAGATTTTTATAAAGCCATGGCTGCAGATCTGACTTTTCTCGGGCCATTTACTTCAAAGTATCTCTGGCGCTATAGATGCAGAAGCATCTACGCATGCGTGGATCATGCTCTGTGCATGTGTTTAATGTCTATTTATAGGGCATGTGCCTTCACCTTTTTTACACAGTGCCTGTTGCTGTTCCTTCCTGGGTAACCCCTTCAACAATTCTCTTTTGGCTCACTGTTAAATAGATCCAATTTATGTAGTTGGTCTCTGCCTGATCTTTCGGATCATCAGAAGTACAACATTTGTATTTACGTCACCCATACAACTACATATGGGATTGCTGCCGTTATATTGTAGCCTGCACTGTAAAACTATTAAATCTAAATTGTAATGGAACCGGATCAACATTGAATGTACAATTTACGAGTTTGATCAACAATCAAACTCCATGTCATGTTGTTGAGCCACCAGAATGACTCCATTTCAGCTGGTTGCCTTGAAATTGTACGGTGAATGAACCTTAATGCTGGTGTGATGCAAGGTGAAGCAAGGTGATGTGTAGTTCCTATTGGAATCCAGCCAGAGTGAAGATAAGTACCGTTCAAGTCTTTTCAATCATACTCTGAAGACCGTTTTGAGAATGATTGCCAGGCTAGGGAACAACGATTACTGACACTACCTAAGTCGGGGTTGGGCAAAAAATGTTGCGTCGAGGGCCACACTGGGATTTCTCATTCAAATGATGGACACATTTGTTTTTGTAGTGTATGATTTGTTAAGAAAAAATCTCCTTTAATGATTCATTTCCACGAACGTCTTCATACTTGAACATTTTTAAGAGTGCACCTTTAATTTGCCCACCACTGACTTCAATCATACAAACTTGATATCTCAGTAGCAGGCAAAAAATGTCCGAACACTAACAGATCGAATTACTTCAGAAAGACGTATGTCACTTCTGTTTGCTTCAGTATATATTGTATTTATTTAGCACTGACGTTGGGAGTGTTGTGCCCTCACGTTGGTGTAGGAATTCAACGGCATTGGTTTAGGCTCTGGAGAAAGACGTGAAAAGAGAGAAATGGCTTCTGACAGTAGGCATGTAATAGTAAAAGGCTTGTTGTTTTGGGTGATTTATCTGAGGGCTTTTCATTTCGGTTCCATGAATCAGGTATTTTGGACTCAGGTGGGCTTTTAGTCTAATGTGTAAGCCCTCACTTGTGTGGCAGAGATCTTAGAATGTACCGTGCAACAGTGACTACTCAATGTATCCCATCAAATCTACAGTGGATATTAAGTGTAAACTAAAGGCTAAAATCAAGACAAATTGTGTCTGGCCTTTTTTCAGTTTGCATAACCAAGAATACTGAAGTGAAAAACTAAATGTATAATTTCTCAGAAAACCTTCGAAACTGTGGTCTACAAGTTAACAAAAGATCTTTGGGATCATATTATTTAAAGTTCCAGATCAGGAGAAATTCAGAAAAGGATTTCGAAGGTATTCATCAAGGAGCCCTGTGAAGACCTTCATTAATGAGTAGAGGCAAGATGGCACCCCCATATCATGAAGCTCTGGATACCTCCAAAACCGATGACATTGTAAGGAGAACGTTTACCAGGTTACCAAGAGGTCAACAGCAACTTAAAAAGGTATCAAAAGTATTTTCAGGCCAGAACCAGGCTCTTCTGCAAAGTACAAACCATGCACATATTATCCAAGAGTTTGAGCTGTGGGACAAGGTGGCAAGATAGAAGCCATTACTAACAAAAGAACATCCAAGCTGATATGCATATCCTAAAATCATTTGGGAATGTGTGATAACGTTTGATGAGACGAAGGCAGACATTTTGCCCATCATTCCAAAAAATCGATTTGGATAAACGCCAAGGCAGCTAATTAGCCTCTAAGCACACAGCAGGTATTGTCAAGCAAGGTGATGGCAGCATCATGAGATGGAGCGACATCGGCAGAGACGGGGCTCTAAAAATGCAAATGTTTGTCACAAACCAGAATGTGCTCTAGCAGAAAGCTGAAATTAAATAATTTCACACAAAAAATCCAAGCTACATAGACAAAACAACCAAGGAATAACTAGCCAATAATGAATATCATTGTCCTGGAATGGCCCAATAGGGGCCCTGACCTCATTAGTAGTTGAATTACATTTTCAGATGGCGTGTAGACTTGATATCTACAGTATATATTCTTCTGCTTTCTTGATGTATTCTGAGACAGAACATTTATTTCATTTTGTATACTGTAGGTGCTGTATTCCAAAGAGTTATATAGCTTTTAAGGGAGGGTGTGTGGGAGGGTAATGATATGACGTAGTCTGCAATGTGGCTCAGCCTCGCTTTACGCGAGTGAAAGAGGTGCGCACTTTAGCACGCAGTCCAGCACCAGGCCGGAGAGGCTTGGGCACATTGATAAATGTCCCCAAAATCGCCCTTGTTCCCGTTTAAACACTCTAAAAACACTGTGGCATGTTAATACATGTTATTCCTCACTCCAAGTCCATAATGTTTATTCAGAAACACGCCCAACCCAAACAACAGTTGCGCTTTTTAGACGGCTCCCATTCCCTCAGCGATGTTCCAAGCCAGTCCCACTTAACGCTATTATGGGCTATAAATACCACACTGGTTACCACCAGTTACAGGGGCTAGAATGTCAGTGCTGTTTGCCATCGTTCCTTAACTGAGCCATAATTGCTTCATTTACATCTTGTTTCCTCCCCAAAATCGGAAACCATTATACACACCCCTTAACCCACACCATCATTCCCTCCTTAAAAAAAAAACACTTGGCCCAACAATTACACAGTCATCATCCAATCAACTTTAGTTTATCTGAAGAAAAGGTTCCAGAAATGGGAATGGAAGATTGCCGGATGGAACATGTGCCATGGGATTGGGCAAAGCATTCCAATGGTATGTCATCAAATTCAAATATCTAATGCCATCTCTACAGCATGGGGATAATATTAAATATTTTTAAAAGAACTGGAGCTCAGAAGAACTCAGAAGAACACAGATGGCCACCGACGGACAGTCTAAGGAAGGGACTGCTTCTGATTCAGTTGTAGAAACCTGTGTGCTCCTGCTTTCACTATATGAAGAAGTGTCTAGAAATCTTTGACTGACTGGCAGAAAAGTTATCATTCACGAAAACAACCCTAAAGACTCTAAACTTATTGAGGTAGTAGTCAGCAGGTGGAACACTAATATTAGATTGGCCACCTCAGAGCCCGACCTCAACATTACTGAAGTTGTGTTCCATCATTTGGACAGGGAAAATGGCAAAAAGCAGACAAAAGACAAATTATAAATACAAAGCTTGGAAGTCTACCAAAGTGAATTGCTTTAGTTGTTAGTTCAAACAGGGTCCACCCAAAACATTTTGATTTAAAAAAAACACAACGTTTGTTTCATGTCATTGTATTAATGTGTCTTTGTGTTGACTATAACCTGATAAAGCTTTGTGTTAAAAAAAAAAAAAACACTGGTCAGACATATCTCAGGTGGCTTTAGGCTTTTGATTTGAATGACAGCGTAGTTTTCCGTTTACTACACCTAAATGTTGTTGTTTTGGACGAAGGCCAGATGGGGGTGCTTATATTTCAGTTGGGATGCTAATTTGGCCACTGGGGTCTGGGCTTGGTTGACAAGTGGCTCAAATATCATCCCCTCGCGACAAGAAATGTCCTTCCAATTCTAGGCCTAAATAAGGCTGAAGGACTGTTCCACCTAGCAGTATGAAGGAGGACATGTTTCCATAGGAGTCCAGATATCAACACATGTAATCCCTTGGGTAATATATAGGATTTATGGATACAAATCTAGTCTTTATTGTATATATATATATATATATATATATATATATATATGTGTGTGTGTGTGTGTGTGTGTGTGTGTGTGTGTGTGTGTGTGTGTGTGTGTGTGTGTGTGTGTGTGTGTGTGTGTGTGTGTGTGTGTGTGTGTGTGTGTGTGTGTGTGAGAGAGAGAGTGTGGTCTATGTAACTCTTCCTACCCCGTGTGGATGAGGTAGATGAGACTTCCCAGGCTGAGTTTAACCCCATCCTGGCCCTTGTGGTTACCTAATGGCCCTAAGTACTGGGATTTCCTGGCTCGGTAGCGTGCCCTGGGTCAACCTGTACACGAGCACGCTCACAAGCCGTGGGCCCCTCATATAGAAATCACACACACAGAGAGAGCTAGAAAGAAAGCAAGAGATCTGTTTACGAAAAGTGCACATAAAAAGAGTTAACTCCGTGGGGAGAAAGACAAAGGTAGAGATAGAAAGACAGAGAAAAAGACAGAGAGACATATTAATGATAGTAGTGGTAATAGTAGTAATGTTGTTAGTACATAGAGATATTAGTGGTATAAATGATAGTAATGGTAATAGTAGTAATGTTGTTAGTACATAGAGATATTAGTGGTATAAATGATAGTAGTGGTAATAGTAGTAATGTTGTTAGTACATAGAGATATTAGTGGTATAAATGATAGTAGTGGTAATAGTAGTAATGTTGTTAGTACATAGAGATATTAGTGGTATAAATGAAAGTAGTGGTAATAGTAGTAATGTTGTTAGTACGTAGAGATATTAGTGGTATTAATGATAGTACTGGTAATAGTAGTAATGTTGTTAGTAAGAAGAGATATTAGTGGTATTTATGATAGTAGTGGTAATAGCAGTAATATTGTTAGTATGTAGAGATATTAATGGTATTAATGATAGTAGGGGTAATAGTAGTAATGTTGTTAGTAAGTAGAGATGTTAGTGGTAATTATGATGGTAATGGCAGTAGAATACATTTTGTTTTGTTTATTACTATGTACACATATTGTATATATGGAAGCTTGGACCTATGTTTCTCATGCCAAAAAATACATTTGGCTTTGAGAGACATGTGAAATAATGAAATAACAATTACATTTTAGTAATCTCATCCAGAGTGACTTAGAGTAGTGAGTGAATACGTTTACATGCTGATGCCCTGAGAAAATCAAAGCCAACACTGCTGGTGGAAAGTCCATGCTTCACCAAGTGAGCTTCACAGGATCCCAGTGAGAGATGTAAAAGACATGCAATCATAGTAGATCAAGAGCTCTCATTCCTCACGTAGTCCTCAGATTTTTGCTGAAGTCTGGCAAAGACATAACAACAACAAACAGATGCATCTCCTGCTTAATCTCTCCATTTCCCAGTCTCTCTCCTAATTCAGTTCAATTCAGTTCAATTCAACAGAACTTTATTGCCATGGGAATCATATTGCAAAGTAAGCCAAATGGACAGTTAATGGTGAACAAATGTGTTAATCAAAGAAGTTGTGTTAAAAATGAAAATAATGAGGTAACATACATATTTAACTAAACAACCCACAGACTATTCTGAATCTGCTAATGATGAAGAAGGCGTTTATGTAACTTTGGAGCTTGTTCTCCAATGGTTATTGTAACGGCTGGTCCCGATCATTGCAGTTCTAGTATGTTGTGTGTTTCAGTTCTGGTTTTCCTGTTTCTATGTTTAGTCACTTCATATTGATTGGTTTTCCATGTGTCTCGTTAACCTCTTGTTCAAATTCTTTATAAGTTCCTCCTGTCCAAGTGTTTTTTGTCAGTCATTATTTGATAATTGTTGCTGTGTGTCTCCGCATGACGGTTCATGTCTCTGAGCCCTGCGATTAAACAGTTTCTTGTCGATACTTCTGCACATGTTTCCTGTCTTCTACTCAACCGTGACAGATGTCCATGTCCCATGCTACAAAAATTGCACACAGATGTTTCATCTACCAGAGTCTCTCTATATTGTGGGTTTTTAACAAATTTTGGGGCTCCATGTAATCTAATAAAAAATGTACATTCGGTAAGCGCAGCTCAGTTTCCACCTCACTCTGTGTGCAGTGGGCACATTGCAAGTCTTCTCATGAGAGCAAGGACTGCCTATAGCATTCTCTTACAATAGCTTTGACTGAATCTGTACATTGGCAATTCTTCAGTCACCCTGTTCAGATAGTATGTGTTGACAGGCTGTCTGTTTATAGCCAAATAGCCTTTCAGTTTACTTTGGGATTTGATGTGAGTAATGCAATCTTCCTTTTGGTTGTCTGAGTTGAGTTGGTAGTGGTTTGTGAATTCACAGGACTACAATTAGTTGTGTGATGGATTTTATTCTGGATTCATCTTTTGGAATTCTGAAGCATTGTAATGACTGGAAATCTCTTGTTTTCACACGGTTACATTTAGTAGGGTTTATTTTGTTTTTACATTATTAAGTAACTGATATTATCGTACCTTTGCCCTTCATGGATTGTTTTGTTTTCTCTGTATTCTAGGAATGCCTTCTCCTTTTTCTAGTATTCTCTCTCACATTCTCTGTACCTTTCACTCTCTCTCCCACTGTCTTTCACACACGTCTGTTTCTCTGTCTCTAGCATTTTCACTCCCACTATCACTATTTGTTTCTTGCTTTCTGTGTATGTGTTTTTAAGTTATAATAGAATTACGGTTGTGGTTGTGTATAAAAACAGCAGATAAGGGGGCAAGATGATGAAATGTGAAGCAACAACACATGACCCAGCTTACAGATCACAGATAAAACAAACATTGTAGAAAACAGACACAAGCAAGCCTTCACTGAACATGCATGCACACGCACGCGTGCGCGCGCACACACACACACACACACTCACACACAAATTAACAATAACCGAACCCACCCCAATACACCATGACCTGAGACACCAGTCAATACTGCAAACCAGACACACACACACACACACACACACACACACACACACACACACACACACACACACACAACAACAACATACACAAACACATCAACACATCCTCAACCCGACACTTAGGCTCTGTGCAAAAACGTGTGTCGGTGTGTGTGCTCTTTAATGACATGGGCAGACCAGTTCAGCATAGTAAATGAAAAAACATCGATAAGATCAGTGAGACGGCCGGAGTGTGAGCTGGGTTTATATGAGGAAGGAACGAGAGAGGAAGGAGGGAGAGGTGAGAGTGACTTAGGGGAGAGAGAGGAGAGTGATCTAGAGACAGGAATGGAGAAAGAGTAAGGGAAAATGACATAGGTTTGGACAATATATAGATACCAGAATATTCTGCTCTGAAATAAATGGGACTACATGTGGAAACTGTGCATCTTTTGGCATCATTGCGACCTTCGTCTTGACCAATTTGAAAGCAGATGCATTTGATGTATTCAGACATTTCTTGATGAATTATATAAAGGCCTAACACACTGCACAGTCCAGACTCCTGAGTCTCTACTTGAAATGAAGAGGTCACTGAGAGGTCAGAGCTCTGGACAAGCTGCCCCTTCAGTAAAAGACGAATATCTGGCCTTGATGTTGAGCCATTCCTTCTTCCCCTATATCCATCGCCTACCCTATTGAACCATACTCCTCCATTTTAAATGCATGTGCGTTTGTCTGCTTGTCTCTGTGTGCGTGTGTGAGTTTTATCAGTGCTTTTATCTGAGCACTGTACCTCTTGTGATGGTGGTGCCATAAGGCCACGCTGTGTTGGTATTCTACAGGCAGTGCCACAGTGAGTCTGCCAATCTCCCTCCTCTGTTCCCTTTCGCTCGCTCGGTTTTTCTCTCTCTTACGCCACGGTTCACCAACTGTCTTTTCTCTCTCCACGTCTTTAGCCCGTGTCCGGTTTCTTCCTCCTCATCTCCCCGAGCTTCATCCACCATCTCTCCGTTCTCTCTTGTCCACAGACAATCGAGATTACCAAACGAAAAGGGGACTGAGACTACACAGACCGAGAAATAAGCACGGGTGACTGCTTTAACAGATTCCAAACTACACAGACGCACTCATACATAGAGCGATACATTACCCCTGTGCTATCTATCTGATGCAGACTGTTGGACTGCCTAGGGTCCGGCTATACCCTTCTGTATTCCCTCTTCTCTTGAGACACCCAGGCAGCTTCCATCCCCTGTCTGATAGCAGGCCCACGAGGGAAAAGCAGGCTGATGGCCCCATACGCTACTGGATCTTTTCCTCCCAGTTTTCCGGATGGACAGGTATGGCTTTGGGCACGCTTCGCTGCACAGGGACCCTGCGCTCAGTGATTGGTATGGAAGTCGGGTCGGCTTCCTCTCTGACAGATTATTCATATCATCTCGTTATGTTTCGCGAAGCAATTATATATTTCCACACTCTGTCAACTCCGAGAATGGCAGATCAGGAGTCCCCTGTTCCACTGTATGTAGGACCTCTGACGATCCGATTCAAAATGGCTGTCACGGGAAAAAAGGGAGGCAATTTTTGGTATGTTCCGTAAATTGTCGCAAGCTAAACTTGGTCAAAACCTTACATTCCCTTTGGCTGTCTTATGTCACCTGGTTAATGAAACCTTCTTGTGAAGCTCTATAATTGCCTTATTATAACCAGGGCCAGGTGTTTCTCCGGGTCAGTGTAGGCGGACAGAAACCCACCTGTCACAGATTTGTACGAATCAGTCATTCACCAGTATTAGGAACTGTGGCAACTGCTTCAGTGAATGTTACAAGCTAAGCGGCTACTGATTACTCAATCACCACCGGGGCCGGCTACACACACACACCGTAGCCTGACCCGTGCTAAATACACACACATCTCAGTGATGGACATGGTTACATTCAAAGGACAAGCACGTAGGTACCGTGCTGAAAGAGACCGATATAAATAACAGCAGTCTGAGAAAACACTGACTTCAAAATAAACAGGTAAGTTCCCAACGCGCAGGTCTCCTGCCTGCTAATGACATCATGGGAAAACTACCTGTTAGCAGGTTTTATGAGGCGACACACACGCACCTATGACCTGGTTTGCTTTGAGGCGTTTAAGACCCGCCCCCGGCCATGGTTGGTTAGTCAGATGAAGCGTTAGGCCCTCCACACACGGAGGTCAGTGTGGGTAATTGAATGTTCAGAGCCAGAGGTGCTGGTCATTATGCTCTCAGAGAGAAGGACGTGAATATAGAGGTTTGATTTGGAGTCCAAACAGCACAATGACACTGTGACAGAAAGGTGTGTGTATGTGTGTGTGTGTGTGTGTGTGTGTGTGTGTGCAGATGTCTGTGTCTGTAGACCAGTGCACCTGTATTTTCATTCAAAACACATTGAGAAATAATACAGGATTGTTGGTTTGAATGAACTCAATCTTTACTATGTAGAACATTTGAGAATGGCTGTGTGCCCAATGAAAGACCTCTTTCTCTCTCAGTATAATCTCCTGTGCCATAGTTCTTGCCATGTGAACAGCAGGTACAAAAGGAAAGAGGGAAATTGAAATTCCTAATGACAGACTTTAAATAATGGCTAGAGCAATACAGAGTGATCTCACACTCAGAGACAGGAAGCCGGTCCACTTAGCAGAGAGAACGGCTTCTCGGAATACTGCCGACGCCAGAGGGAAGGCTGAGACAGAGTTGGGAATATGGAGATGAGCGGAGCGAGGGAGACCTAGGAATGAGGATGCAGGGAGCGAAAAGTGAAGGAGTATGAGAAGGGAAGGGCAAGAAAGAGTGAGGGACAGGTGTCCAATAGGGAGAGAAACAGAAATAGATGGAGATTGGTTGCTAAGAGGGATGGGATGAAGGTGAAAGCTCGGGAAAAAAAAAAGAATTAGGCAGTCAATGAGAGAGTCTCACAGAAGTTCCACACATACACAACACAAATACACATGTAGCTGTTCTGCCAGATACCATACTGACAGGACACAGTCTGCATTTGGCACACACATTCAGTAAACAGCAATGTCTGCTGTATCACGCCCCAAACCAAAATCTCCTATTTCTTTTCAACCCATTAGCTTATGACAGATCAGCTGAGACATAGATGGTAACACCAAATGACAGACCAGTTGAGACATAGGGGGTAACACCAAATGACAGACCAGTTGAGACATAGGGGGTAACACCAAATGACAGACCAGTTGAGACATAGGGGATAACACCAAATGACAGACCAGTTGAGACATAGGGGATAACACCAAATGACAGACCAGTTGAGACATAGGGGATAACACCAAATGACAGACCAGTTGAGACATAGGGGGTAACACCAAATGACAGACCAGTTGAGACATAGGGGATAACACCAAATGACAGACCA
>JACXGJ010008602.1:0-26664 GCA_016801105.1 Esox niger | reverse complement strand
TGTGTGTGTGTGTGTGTGTGTGTTTTTTCTTGTGCTCTTAAAAGCTGTACAAATCACAATAAATTACAAAGAAAATGTTCTTACATCTGATTAGTCCATATCCAGTCTACTACAACATACTGGAAATCGATGAGAAAAAAACTCCCATCTCAATAATTGCAACAAGCCTTTAGTGTGGATTTTGCAAACCACTTGTCATGGATGTGTGCCCAGATTTGCACAGTAGCGCGTTATTTCACAACGGATGTGGGTTCGGGTATAAAGCTGTTCCGTGTTCGGAGTAAATCTGCAAAAGCACCCATGCCAGATCCATAGCATTCGGAGCAGCGCTGAAGCTAATGCTAACCGCGTGCCAAGGCATCGGCGATGGCATCCGACGAGCAGTAGTCAGGCAGCCCCCTAACGCAGGGCGGCAGAGTGGTGGAGTGGCGTGGCACGCGGAGCGAGACTGCGTCAGATGGAGAGGCCCATCTCTGGCAGGCGATGGGTCCCGGGAGAGCTGCTGCAGCTGACGATCTGTAAGATGTGTCTGCTAATTATAAAAAGTAAAAAAAAAAAAATCCTAATGACTTTGAAGATGAGAAGCCTTGGAAACTCTCAACAGGAGTAGCACTGTAACCTTTCCCCCCGTCAAGATGGAGGACCCCCCCCCATTCACACACATAGGTTTCCCCCTCGCCCCACGGTTCCCCCTTTTTCTCAACAATCCCCTCTCGATCAGCTCAGATTTGTACACCGAGTCAGGAAGAGGTTCCGGTCACGCAGAGTTCAAACTTCTTTTTTTTCTTGGTACGTGTGTAATTTGATTTCATATAATTGTATTATACTTTGTTCTCTCACATTACCTGGTATACACAGTGGCATTGATAAAGTCTACGGTTTGAAAGTATGAAACTAATGAGGCAGGGAGGGAAATATGCATGCGGTCACTACAGTAATTCATAACATTTATACAGCTAAAACTATGCCCCCCCCACCTTTATTTGAATGTATTGAAACCATCTGTATGTAATGAATAAGGCTATTAAAGTTTCTTCTTTTTTCATGGCTTTTAATACCTCACAGAGAAAGAATGCTGGTTCTGAATAGCCAACATACTTGGCTTTAAATTGAAGGGGACAGCGGAAAAGGACTTGGCATAATTGGCCTGCAGGTTTGGTTGGTCAACGGTCACTCAAAGTGCACCATATCTCATTGATAATAATGCAAGAATAATACATTGGTAAACTTTGTAAAAAAAAAGCGATGAGACTCTGTCATAAACAAAATATATCTCATAGAAGATATAACGGAAGAAGATATGGTCAAGAGCCACCTTAACCCATTTAAATGTACCTAAAGTAGACCAGAACAAAACATGACACTTTTTCCCCCCTTTTTAATTCATCCCACGAGGGCTTTTGCAAATTGCATGCATCAGTAAAGTCAGCTTCGGCCTGTGCTGAAAACCTTCTGGAAACACCATCAGTGTGCCTTACACAAGGACCACGCTGTCAATCATCCCGTTGAATGGTGATTTCATTGGCGGTTTAAACTTCTCATTTGGATTTGATTAGAGGCATGGTGTTTGAATAGCGGACCTCTAATATTTGTGGAACAATGTCACTCCAGTTCCAAAATAGATTTCAACATTTTCTTTTCTCATGTAGTAAAGCGATTTGGGAAAAGAACACTATTAGGAAAATAACTTCATTGTGTTAAAGCGCCCCTAAAATTAATATACTACTTTGACTAGCAATTGTGCAAATAATGGCCGTTTTTAAAGGTTGCTTGCCCAATAAGCCAATACATTTTCGGAAGTGGTGTGTTTGAATATGGAATGGTTCCATACAGGCTTGCAGTTTAAACATAGTACAGGTATTCACTCACTCATCTTACAATCAATCATCAATAGGACGACGCGGAGTACAGGGTTCAGAGACTGGTTTTGTTCTGTGTGTTGCGTTTGGGTGTGAGACAGGCTGTGTGTCATGGGGTGAATGATATTCTCCTTCTGGCTGTTATAAGTGTGGGACCACAGGCATGTTGTTTTGTCAGTGTGCAGGAGAACGTTCCAGATGTCCCCAGAGCCTCTGCTTCTCCCGGGAGCACATCTACTCCCCAATTGCACTGCACACATAATTGTTCACAATCTACCCGGAAGTTGAAATAATCCTTGAGCTATTCACACACTGCCCCCATTCCACGGGAGGTAGGAGTGACAGGGCGTCAAATGACTCCCACACTGGAAGACAAAGTTGTGTTCCAGGTCTTGGACAATCAGCCTGTGAATGTTTGACCAGTTTCGGCCAAATATCTGTGAGATGTTTTGAAACATCTGACATCATGCGACGTCATGTTTCTGACACCAGTGCTACGATCAATACTCATCGATACTGACCGAATAGTTCAGCTGGGTTGTCAGTCATTATCTGATAGAATCCAGTGCCAATTCTCTGGATTTTCTTTCTCATTTTGTCTCTCATAGTTGATGTGTACCTATGATGAAAATAACAGGCCTCTCTCATCCTTTTAAATGGGAGAACTTGCACAATTGGTGGCTGACTAAATACTTTTTTGCCCTACTGTATGAGTAGGTGGGGACGTGCGGAAATGAGGAGAGATTTATGCCAATTCGGAGAGGTTGGGACGATAAGCTGGCCATGGTAGAATTTGGCCTTGTTTAGAATTTAACCGAGACAACAGTTGTACTCTCAATCTAATTGCCATGGATTATTTGGTAACATCAGAGAGTCACACTACCTGTGTAAAGTCCCAGTGGATTGCTTCTTACCAAAGTCACTGTACCCATCAATGCCCTGACAGCATTAGGAATGTACAGGCCACACAAAACCCTGAAGGGATTACAACCTCACCCTCTAACCCTCTGGTCTCATAGTTACAACCTCACCCTCCAACCCTCTGGTCTCATAGCTACAACCTCACCCTCTAACCCTCTAGTCTCACAGTTACAACCTCACCCTCTAACCCTCTGGTGTCATAGTTACAACCTCACCCTCCAACCCTCTGGTCTCAGAGTTACAACCTCACCCTCCAACCTTCTGGTCTCATAGTTACAACCTCACCCTCCAACCCTCTGGTCTCATAGTTACAACCTCACCCTCTAACCCTCTGGTCTCATAGTTACAACCTCACCCCCCAACCCTCTGGTCTCATAGTTACAACCTCACCCCCCAACACAGGATATCCTGGATCAGTTGAATCCAAGTCAGAACTTAATTCATGCAGACAAACACTAAAACACCCGAACAAACAGACACATGTGCAGAGGTTTCAATTTTCAGTTTGAGTAATGTGTAAAGTTTAGGTATTTACAAAGTCTCTCTGAAAGAAAGCAAAATTCAAAATGAGAATAAAAAAGTCTTACTAACAGAACTGCTCATGAACTAACAATAAATTGTCTCAAAAACAAATGTTCTCCTAAAAGAAGATACATTCTGAACTCTCCAAATCACATTGCAAGAACTAACCCCCCGCCCCGCCCCAACCGGCACCCCACTCCCCTCTCCTTCCTCTCCTCGACTAATTACTCTCTGCTCTGATAAAGGCCTAGCTGTGTAGCTCTGGGATCATCAAAGGTCCCTGAAACAAAGAGGAATATTTAGCAATTACTCCCAATCTCATCTGCATGCCACAGATTAACTAGCAGGCAGCAGACAGAGCGCCAAAATGAAAACCTGAGGCATGTACTGTATATTAGTCTTCACAGACCAGAGCATCTTTATTTCAACAGTTCGCGAAAAGACAAGGCGCTTCACATCAGTTTTTGTTTCTATGTGTTTATGTTGAGGTGTGTTTGAGTGATCTGTCAAAATAAGCAAATTAATTATTAAGGGTTGTGTTGCTGATTGTCGGTGCATAAGATAATTGACTTAAGGAAGTCAAGGGTCTTGACGTTAGATTGGAGCCCTGTATTCACGACGCTGGAACCCATTCAAGCGTGAACAGACAGATCTGCCTCCTGTACTCGTCCTTAGCATTTTGAACGGGTCCTGTGTTGTGAATGCATTGTAGAGTAGCTAAATGTCAGAGAGGAACAAACTAACTGCACCATGTGTCACCGCTGTTGGTTCAACCTGAGTTGTCATCTTAATAAGACTCGTCTACCCAATTTAGAGAGAGAGAGGAAGTGAGAGAGAATGGGAAATGGAGAGAGTGAGAGAGAAACAGAAGATGGGTGAGAGAGGAGAATGGGCAATAGATAAGAGGGGGGCAGGGAAAGAGAAGGGAGGCTTGGATGATCGAGAAAGGGAGAGGCAGAGGTAAAAGAAGCATGGGTGAGAGAGGAGTTGGGGACTGGGAGATAGAGGGGGCACAGAAAGAGAAGAGAAGCGGGAGCTGGGGAGAGACTGGGGAAGAGTAACAGGGGAGATAGATAGAGGGGGGCGAAACAAAGGAAGAGATGAGAGAGGGGAGGTAGAGAGAGAACAAGAGGGAGGAGACCGAATGAGGTAGATAATGGCGGGCAGGCAACAGCTCTAATGAACAAGAGTGTTCACAGTGTTTTTGTTCTCAGTGTTTTTGTTCACAGTGTGAACTTACTTTAGAACCATTAGCTATTAAAATGGTGATTATCGGGCTTGCAGTCTTTTCCAGGTTAAATAGTTTTGAGTTCCGCTGTGAACTTGCCTAATTGCAATTATATTCGAAAATAAGACAAATGTGTGACATGCTTGCCACATAGAAAAGGAAGAAATGTACAAAAGAAAAAGATTTGTTCTGACAAACCTAATATCTAAGGATAGTTCAAGTCTTATCAGGATAAATGAATGAATGTAATAGAGGATGTGGACTTGGTGTAAGCCAAAACCATTGGCTAGGTCGAGCACTCAACGCTTGGTCCAAACCATCACAGAACCATTGGCTAGCTAGAGCACTTGACGCCTGGTCCAAACCAACACAGAACCATTGGCTAGGTAGAGGACTCAACGCCTGTTCCAAACAAACACAGAACCATTTGCTAGTTAGAGCAGTCAACGCCTGGTCCAAACCAACACTGAACCATTTGGGTATGTAGTGGACTCAACGCCTGGTCCAAACCAACACAGAACCATTGGCTAGTTAGAGCACTCAACGCCTGGTCCAAACCAAAACAGAACCATTGGCTAGATGGAGCACTCAACACCTCAACGACTGTCTTCTAATTGTATGTAGTTTAAAATATGGATCTTCCTTAGAAATTAATTCAAGCCTGTTCGCAACAACAGAAGGAAAAACTATAAGAAGTGTGAATTGCATTTACATTTGGCTGTTAGTTACAGACATTCTTCTCTAGAGTGACTCACATTTAAAAGATCAATTTAAGACGTAACGCAGTCAGGTGCCTATTTTCTCAATGAAGAAGTTAGAGTTCCAAAGTCAGTGTTAGCAGGGAAAGATGAGTGTAATTTATGGGCAGATTCCATAGATAATAACTCTGGACATTTCTGTGAGGGTTGACACTAAATTGGAACAGTCTCAAGTGTAAATGACTGCCTTCAGAAGCCTCTTCAAACCTCAAATAACGCAACGCGTTTTCCGTGCAACAGGGTGATCATATTAAGCAGCTCCATTGGCGCCGACGGAGAGGATTCTTTAATCATGTCTGGTGCGCACTACATCTGGTGAGGAACTCAGGAAAACTGGTCATTAGGAGTGTGAAACTGCGATATGATACTTGGCAAGTTTTGACAGTGAAACCTGACTGCTTACATATGGTGAGCACTGCTCCTGCATACATAATTTATACACCCCTTTACCTTGAATGTGATCATGTTGAATGTGAAATTACGGACGTATGCTCTCGATGAGGACTCAGGCTAGATGAACAGGTCCACCTGAGAGTGATGCCACCAAAACATGCAAATTATTGAAAGGCCTCACTTGGAGTTTATTGTTTGATTGAGGACTTACAACTTTTTTCCTTCCCCAGTTAGGTGAATGGACAACATATTTATATTTACAATGTCATCCCCGCAAAACTGCCAGTGCACATAAAATTGCACTGTTATATGTCTATTTTACTGTTTTAACCATCAATCACATTTAGCTTTCTTTCAGATCTTAACCGCAGGTAAACCACACCAGTAAATGAACCACCGTCCACCCACTTCTGTCCTATATCTTGTATATCTGCCAATGTGTGTCCTGAGCTGTCTAAACAGGATGAACGGTGTTGGGACCAGTGTTGCGTCGAGTGTGTGTGGCTTCTACAGGCTCCTGGTGCCACCTGTCCTCCCTGAGCTGCGGTTAATATCCCTACTATAATCCACTTACAGCCTCCTGTACTATCCACCGCGATTCGGCTAGGGCACATCCCAAACCCCCTTTCTAGTGCCCTCCTTCCAACCAGAGCCCTATGGGTAGTAGGGTATTGAAAAACAGGGTGACATTTGGGATGCCAGCCATAGCCTGGGTGTTTAGTGGCACTCTCCTGGCCGTTGCCAAAGCTCCATCCTCCTGTGAGCGCACCACGGAGACATAGCGCTGAGCCTCCGAGAGCACCGCCTGGGACAGGCAACTTTTATAATGTATATGCCTGCTTCGCTCCGCTAATCTGGCATCCATTCATACCTTTATGTAGAGCGCACAGCCCGGGTTCAGTTGAATCGGGTCTCCGCTGGCAGTGTGCATGTGCTGGGGTGGGTGGCGGGTCGGGGCGGGTCGGGGGACTGCATGCTAATTCTCCAGGGTGCGAAAGCCCTGCTCGACATCAGAACCTGATTGAGCAGAAAATCAGCGCTAATGTTCACAGCGGTTTCTCTCTATTATAAGGGTGTAGCTGTGCATGCCGGTAAATATGTGTGTCTGCGTGTTTGTTATTAGGCCATTTGAACCATGGGGTGGTTTTGCAGGTCAGGGGTCGGGCCTAATGCCCCTCCCTGGGGAGACCGAAGAGTTCTGAATATAACCAAAATGGGAGTAACAGGAATACCCTGTGGACCAATTCGGCGCATTGTGATTGGTCTGGGTCCATGCCTGCTTGGCCATGTGTGTGAGTGTGCATGTGGGTGAGCGTGCATGTGTGTGAGTGTGCATGTGGTTGATTGTGCACGTGTGTGAGTGTGCACGTGGGTGAGCATGCATGTGGGTGAGCGTGCACGTGTGTGAGTTTGTATGTGTGTGAGCTTGCATGTGGGTGAGTGTGCACGTCTGTGAGCGTGCACGTGTGTGAGCGTGCACATGTGTGAGCGTGCACGTGTGCGAGCGTCCACGTGTGTGAGTGTGCACGTGTGTGAGTGCGCGTGCCACACACATTTGTCAGCTATAAGGACACAAGTGACATGAAGGACATGGCACACAAGCCAACATTATTACCAGTTACTGGAACAGAGGAGTTAAGGTTAAAGACAGACGGAGAATCTCAGACGTGATAACAAAAATAAGGTTCATCCTGCCTCAGCCCCATTAGAGGTTCTTGGCTTTGGCAAAGAGAAGGTAAGGTTATAACCTAACAAGACGCGATTACATCCCGTCCGATTTCCAATGTATTTTATAAGGCCGTTTAAAGTCCAGAATAGCTGCTGTTTAAGCCCTCTTGATCTAGGAGGAAGAGGACGTTGAATATTTAATGTTTAGGAAGCTTTGATAGGAGTCTCCCTAATCACAGCCACATGTCCTCCTTTCAGACCCAGACACTCTGCTTAACTGGCCTACGATAGGTAGCCTATAAGCATTTGGGGCGGTGGTTTGAATACGCAACTTTTTCATTAACGTCTCACACATGTCGTCCACCGATGTGGAATGCGAATGGCCCGATATCACTGACGCAAACGCAACAAGAGTCTTAGCAGCGTGTCGACCCATTCGGCTTTGCCGTTCCGGCTCCTTCACAGCTGACAAAATGGTGGGGAATGAAAATCTGGCTGAAAGAGACTCAAAATATGACTGTCTCTCATCTGTCTGGGAACGCTGGTTGATAAATAATGCAAGCTGTGTTTAAGCAGCCATGTCCATTAGGGGAAGCAGTGCAATCATTTATTAATTCATAACGGGTGACGCCCACCACGAGATTCTCCACTTACTTTCAGATGCGTTCCCTGTTTCTGCATTTTTCAGGGTCAGTCAAACCACTAATAACACAGCAAATTCACTGTAGACTAATGTTTTTAATGCAATAATAACATTATCGCAACCTAAACGTGGAAATGGAGCTTGGTCTGAATATTGTATGTCGTGGAGGGTCCTGCTATGAGCTTATTGAGCTGGCCATCCGTCTAATAGACGGACTACATTATCCTGACGGGGGTGGCGCGGATAGCGGCTCCCCTGTCCCGAGTACCGTGAGGATAATGTAGCACGGGGCTATCGTAAGCAATCCTGCACTACATTATCCCGATTCCTGACACTGGTCGATAATAGATGATGGAAGAGGACACGAAACGATAACCACCCGCAGGAGATACGTCTGAGGAGAAATGCGCGGTCAATATTGTAATAGAATATCATATGAAATCAACATATGAAATGAAAGGCCACATGGACACAGGCTCTCGTATACTCTTACATTTCCAAAGTGGATTGCAGAGACGGAGGATCGGCTAACTGTTAAACATTAGTAATTATGGACAAAAGTCAAAAAGCTTTTCCAAATCCATCATTAGTAAGATAGCATATCCTTATGGGCCTTCTGCAACCTTTCCCTGCCTGGGAATATAGCATACAGTAGGTTTAGGCTCCCTGCTCTGAGAGAGAGCAAGCTGTTCTGTGTAAAAGGTCAAGCGACTCGTCCACAACAGTAATCGAAAATGATAGGTTAAGCATGTAATATGCTGCCAGCCACTGAGTGCCCCTCTTCACCTATTCAAGCATTGACCTATTCAACTTCACTATAATGATGAGACAGTAAAACTGAAGCAGACCAGCGCCAGGTTCCAAATGGCACCCTCTTTCCTACCGTTTGAGCAGGGTGTTAGTGGGGAATAGGGCAGTGGATGGGAAGTAGGATGCTGTTGGATACACAAGCCTAGTGGAAGGAAACCAGTAAAGTCCGGACAGGGTTTTAATAATGATGATATACTCTAACAAACACTGGACGACAGTAGTGGGTTTCTCTGACACCTGGGCTGTTTGGATGGGCTATATTAAAGGGACTCGCCTGAGATTTATTTTTTATTTTTTATATTTTCTGCAGTTTTGAAAGTGGTGATCATGAGCCAAAACGAGTCTTGATTTGTGTGACGTTACGAATCCAATTTGCTCTGTATTTAGGGATTGGGTGGGTTTAAGATTCTGGATCTTTAAAATGTGGGATGTATGCTATTGATGTCAGACATACATTAACCCAACCACCATGATAGAACACCTGTTCTAACACCCTACCACCATGACAGAACACCCGGTCGAACACCCTACCACCATGATAGAACACCCGTTCTAACACCCTACCACCATGATAGAACACCCGTTCTAATACCCTACCACCATGAGTGAACACCAGTTATAAAACCCTACCATGAGAGAGGATACATTTTAAAAATTATAAGAGTGATTGCAAACAAGTAACATTAAAGTTATAGAACAATTATCAAAACAGCTTTCATTTTGACTGATTTATTTGGACAAATTATACAATAAGTGTGTAAGTGGATGTGAATGTAACTGAATGCAATTTTCAACTGCAATTTTCAACTGCAATTTTCAACAAATAAGAAAATAAGAAATAATTAAGGTGTATGACCACAGGAGAAGATCAGCCATAACACCACGACCATGGGAGAAGACAAGCCATAACACCACGACAATGGGAGGTCAGCCATAACACCACGACCATGGGAGAAGATCAGCCATAACACCACGACCATGGGAGAAGATCAGCCATAACATCACGACCAAGGGAGAAGATCAGCCATAACACCACGACCATGGGAGAAGATCAGCCAAAACACCACGGCCATGGGAGAAGACCAGCCGTAACACCACGACCATGGGAGAAGATCAGCCATAACACCACGACCATGGGAGAAGATCAGCCATAACACCACGACCATGGGAGAAGATCAGCCATAACACCACGACCATGGGAGAAGATCAGCCATAACACCACGGCCATGGGAGAAGATGAACTTAAACCTGAGGTCTTCCTGTTCTTTAACAGTTTATGTTGATAGTTACCCAGGAGGCATTCTAGCCAGGATTTGTTGCTCTTCTTCTGACTAGAGTCCGATGGGCCAACATTTTTGGGAAAATATTTGTATCCAGTTTAACCCTTAAATTGTTGAGCTACCTCAGCCTACTGTCCTGTTTTACACCACCCACAGCTATAGACTGCCTTTACCTACTGGCCTGTTTTACACCACCCACAGCTATAGACTGCCTTTACCTACTGGCCTGTTTTACACCACCCACAGCTATAGACTGCCTTTACCTACTGGCCTGTTTTACACCACCCACAGCTATAGACTGCCTTTACCTACTGGCCTGTTTTACACCACCCACAGCTATAGACTGCCTTTACCTACTGGCCTGTTTTACACCCCCCACAGCTATAGACTGCCTTCACCTACTGTCCTGTTTTTCTATTTGGAACAATCAAAAACAAAACAGTTTGGCTACTCTGGCCAATCGGTAGCTGAGACATCGATGGAATCCCCATTCAGACCCTACTGATAGAATGGAAGACATTGACAGAACCCTCTAATTTGCATAAAGCACAAAGCGCCACCCCGACATGTGAAGATGACTTCCTGTTTTCACCATACCATCATGGCATCACTAATACGATGTGACACAATATATAATAGTCAATTCGATCTGCCATTTATCTAATAATGTTTAATTTTACTCCTCATTTAACATGATTTCTGACACAGTGATTACAAGGCTAGATAGCATTAATTTGAGCAAGATGTATGATGTAGAACTACATTTTCATATTTTATAAAATGAGCTATGATGAGTTATTCTAATCACATTCTTAAGTGTGGAACTAGAAAACGAATAGCTTAATCATCTTTTGATGACACGGCCGTATGCCATGCGTTATTTAACTCTCAGCACCGTGAGTGTCTTCCTGCAAGCACGCCGAGACACCCCGCGAAACCCCCCACTTTCCCTTTACAGAGAAGTAACTCTGACCGGGCCCACAGGAGGCCCGGTCTGAAACAGCGCACTCGGATCATGGTGAGGCATTTGGGACGAAGCCGAGGCGGCGTCGTCACAGGCAACGCGTTCGTCTTTTGTTGACGTGCAGCCGGGCGTCTTTCCGGTCAGACCAGGCGGCGCAACGGGCGTGACTGCGGCACTGTACTGGTGAAGTTTGCAGTGCTGAGAACCTGCCTCACCACATCATAATGAGGTAGAGCTTCATCACTGGCACCTAACTACAGCTGTAAAGGGTAGAGACGGACTTGTGAGGATATGAAGCCTGGCGGTTGTCTGGTAGAAAGATACTTGTGCTTTCCTGTAGGATTTGACTGTTTCCTATCTCCTTATAGGTGTGTGTGTGTGTGTGTGTGGGTGTTTGTGTGTGTGCTGTTATTCTAACTAACCGGGACATAGTGTTGAATTGATATGCAAAGGGTTTATATAAAAAATGTATAAAACATTTCAGCTTCACCCATTAACCATCACGTTAGATTGTAGAAACGTGACATGTAGTATTCTATTTTTCTCTAAGCAGTAGCCTGCGATATTCCTCTCGTGTACAGCCACTGCCAGGGTACCCGTAGACCAAAAATAACTTGAGATTATTTATCCATTCAAATGTATTCCAAAAACCGAACCACCGTCAAAAGCATTATGTGTGCATCCTCTGTTTATCATCTGGATTTCAGTTGAGTCTCTTTTTTTCTCAGCCAACCCAGGCAAACTAGGGTTAGGGTGGGTACACTTAAGCGTTCTTCCAGGGGCCAGCTGGTTTCTGTCTCATTTGACGGCGTTCTCAAAGACGTTAAAGAAAGAGAGAGAGACACAGAGAGAGAGAGAGAGAGCAAGAAAGAGTGGGAGGAAAAAAGGAGTGCGAGAGGGAAAGATGCGGCCTTGCTCCTAAATCAGCCTGGGGATTGAATTACTCTCCCTCCTCAGCAGTGGATGACCTTGCTGGCACAGGGTTAAGGAACGCTGGAGAGGAAGTTGTGTGTGACGGCATTCTCCGCCCGACCCCCACCCCCGTCTCTCTCTATCGCTCCGTTTCAATCTATCTTCCTCTGGGTAGAGCAGAGGGTTTTGGGCTTCTCCCTTCCGGCTCGAGATGTGCCATCGCCCTCAGGGCTGTGACACACGACGACTCTCTTCCACCTCGCCGCGGCTCGCAGACCTCCGGATCTCTCTGTCTCCATTCCACCCCGGTGTCCCGGAACGCCCCTTCCAGGATCAGACAGACATCAGCGCCGGGCCTACCTCGCCGCGACTACAATCGACGCTTCCTGGTTGTCATCGACGATGAGTGACCCGTTTTTTTTTTTTTTTTCATCCCCCGCGTGTCACAGCGAGTAGATCTCTGACGTTTGTGTGTTTGTGATCTGGAGTCGTTTCGGAGCGTTGTCACGGACCCTCTCAGGCATTGTGTTCTTCGTGCATTAGCAGATCTGTGACACAGACATCAAAGGATGAAAGCACCCCAGCCCTGACTGGAAGCGAAAGAGAGGAGTGCAAAACATTAGCATATACAGTAGCTATGTGTGTGTGTGTGTGTGTGTGTGTGTGTGTGTGTGTATGCGTGTGCGTGCATGCGTGAGTGCACATGTTTCATGTTCGGGTGTGTACGTGAGCTCCTGTGTCTTTTGGTCCGTAGGCCCACATCTACTAGGGCACAACTGTTACCCAAAATGAAACACAGCAGCTCTTGAGCTCTTCCTCCTCCCTCCTGCCCTACCGCCGCGGCTTGTCCTCCACCATAACCATTGTTTTCTTTTAGTACCTCGTGTAGAATCACCTTCCCCTCGTAAAAATTCAGAACCCCGTTTGGATCTGTCTGGAGTCAAGGTCAGAAGCGAAGGATTCATTGTGTTGATGACAGAAAAATCTCCTTCATTTTTCATGAGTTGCTTAAAGGCATGGATGGGTTTTTTTTCTAGTAAAGTAGGGCCCCTGTAATATGCTATCATTTTATTATTCATCTGGCTCATTATGCTGAACTGCATGTATAGACACACACACGCACGCACGCACGCAAACGCACACACGCACGCACACACACACACACACACACATACACACGCATTTACTGTGAATTGATGTTTGTATTTAAGGTGTATACAGCTCACAGGCCATTACGTTGAGGGGAGAGGGAGGGTATTCCATGTGTGTACATTTTAGGAAAGAAATATAACATGCAATTCAGAAATAATATAAAATGAAATAAGAAGTCTGACAGGAAACACCACCAGAAAAAAGATATTTGCAAAATGTTCATTTACTACACATTTGAATATTCAGAATTGTATCTGAGAATTAGCTATCGCCAATATTTTTGTATAATATATAGAACATTTGAAAGTTTAGTAATGATTGCAGAGAACTCTGAAAGCGATAAATGATTGCTGATTGTGGACAGGACTTTTCTGCTGTTTGTGATAGTACATTATACATGGAAATGTGAAAGGATGACTCAGAAATCCTAACGAGATACTCAAGAGGCTTCAGTAATCCTCCTCAGCGCTTCGAGTTATTTCCTCCCCTTCACCTTTCAGTTACTCCTTTAAATTTCATCATCAGTGATAAAACACACCCACCATTTTTGGGCAGGAAGTAAAGCATCAACCATCTCTCCATTGGACACTGGTCCACTTGAACCGGTTTGACACCTCCGCTTTATAGTATAGAATGAGTTCAGCTTCAGTGCATGGAATGTGCACGTGTGGATGTGTGTGCGTGCCTGCGTGCGTGTTTGTGCGTGTGCATGTGCGTGTGTGTAAGTGCTGCTAACTGATCATACAGGAGGTTAATGGTGTGTAAATATTGATGAGTTGAGAATGTATGTGCAGGTTGTTGGAGGTGATCCATGTCATTTTCATATACATATGAATGTTCATATTCATTTCTTTAGACTTTTCTATTAGCTAATAAAATATCAAATATTTTGTGGCGATGCACTGGTAAGCACACAACCTGCAGACCCCTCGACTGTATCCGCAGGTGGTCATGTTTTGGGCCATTATATATATAGAATATATAGAATATATATAACCCACTGGCGTTTGGGTTTAAGGTCATGGTATATATTGACGGGCGGTGTGGTCTGTAAAGAGATGGGCAGGGCATTGCATGAGCCTGCCGCCGCGATTGGATAAGAAGTTCTCTACCCGCTCAATTTCCCAGACGGACAAACATGATTGGCTCCAGTGTCATATCAGTATTTTGTTTCCCAAACACATTACGTCGTCTAGAAGGGATGGAGGGTGAACTGAGTCCTTGCACACGCACTCACGTAGTTGGTGATTCTTAAAAGGGGCGTGCTATATGTCACCAATATTACACAATAAAAGCTTGCTATTCCCTTTATATCCTGTAGTTAGGCCATGGTCAGTAATTTAGTAACAGTTACAAGGCAGGGGCTAGGAGGGGCCAAGAGGTTAACAAACATCTGCCGTAGCCGTCGTCTGGGCAGCATTTGCCACGTTTACCTTTAATCTTTTTAAAAAGCAATTATATGGAGACAAATGAACAATTATGAATTAACTTCAAATGCAAGTTCACTCGCTGGCACACAATGCATTGCAGTAGCCTGGTTGTCAATTGAAAAAAACTAAAACGGCAATTCTGCAATTCACATAATGGAAAATCAAAAACAACACTTGTACTCTAAGAGGCAATTGAGCACCAAAGGCTCATCACTGTGAGCCAGCCTGGTTCCACCTCCTGTTCCCTTTCATTCTATTTTCTTCCCTTTTTTCTTTCTTTTTTCCCTTTCCTCCTCCTTTTTTGTTGAGGAGAGGACAACAACACCAACCAGCAAATATTTTACATATACCAGCCACCTTTGATGTGTGATGGGTGCAATGTGTGTGATTCCACATCAAGCTTCTCGTCGTCTGCCGCCATTCATGTTCTCCGGCAGGTTCCTCCGTTAGGCTATGTCCCAGAGACTTCTTTCATCTGTCTGTCACGGCAGGTCTGGAATCAAACAGAGAGGCACGGTTGGAGTCCCTTTTCTTGTTGCTTTAAGAGGCAAACACCATCACCTCTGCGTTAGTCACCTACCTGCAGATTCCGCCTCTCATCCGCCATCTGTGTGGTTGTAGCCAAGTTGGGAAGCAGTGGGGGGAGGCACAGAGGAAGACGGGGGGGGGGGGCATTTCCTTCTAACTACCTGCTGTCACTCGACATTTCAAGAAATGTGCAAATCCTGCTTGCTTTAGTTTGACTCGGGAACAAGGTGGTTGTCTGAATGTCTGAATGATGAAAAGACGTCAGCGGCCTCCCTTGTAGCGATGCTGTCTCTTACTGTTCCGAAGTCACATTATTCATTGATCACGCATTTCCGTGCGCTCGTTTTTAGTGTTACATTACATTCAACACGTTACGTTCTTCAAATGAGACTTATTTTGCCATCAGCTGCAAAGACAAGGAAGAGGAACTGCTGAATGACATGTTTTGTCGTGTTTAAAGGATACGCGGCTACGTAGCATCAGAGTGCCCAATATGTCAAGTGTACGTTTTGTTAACTACTCTCTATTTACAATGAAATCGATTACACGGCTCTACAAGGTGGCAAACCAGATAAACATAGCGCTCATAAACATAGAAACTGTTAATTGCAGAGTAATAGCAAACACACCAGGACGGCGTGATCAAACAATCATCGGCCTAATCCTGTGTGTTTTAGCGGCATTATGGAACAGGCTCACAAATAGGAATTTAAAACCGGCGTTTATTGATTGAAACTCCCCGACCAGCTTGCAGGTGAGAAGATCAAGAGCCTTTGCGGTGAACCAGAATCATACACAGAATAAATCCTGACTGTCAAAAACCTTGTTCGCCGTTGAACTGCACTCTTAACTCGGCTCTATTGATTGACACCTTGATGAGAGGAATACAATTCCTGGAGAGAAAATGATTGGATTTTATTTATTTGTTAGATGGATAACAGTTGTTTGGTTACTAAAATACTAAATACTACTCAAATGAAACATTGAAAAATGTTTTAATGTATCCGCTGTTAAAATGTCATAAAGCAGATGACTGTGCCATAAATCCAAAACATTGTTCAGCATCCTTTCCTCTCCAGACGAATATGCCACACATACACACACACACACACACGCACGCACGCACGCACGCACGCACGCACACACACACACACACACACACACACACACACACACACACACACACACACCCAGACAACAGAATCATCGCTGTATGCTTAGGTCCTAAACACCTTGTGGATACAGTGAGAACACAACTTCCAAAGGTAAAAGGGAATGTAAAGTATTACATTACATTACCCACTGCTCCAGGTCCTGTGAGCTTCCCACCGAGCCTGGATCAGCTACAGCATGTCTGCGGTCCAAATGGAACCCTGTCCCCTTCACGAGACACTTCTTCCACCAGTGGCTTTTGGGCCCTGGTCAACAGAGGGGCACTGTAACGAGTGTCAAGGCGCAAATTGGGACGCGGCCCTATCCTATGGCTGTGTCTCTGCCAGGAGAGCACTCCCCAGCCTCCCTCCGGGACGAGGCCCCACGGCCAAGCCTCGGGGTACGGGTCCGCGGGTACGTGTCTGGCTGCTCTGCCGCGGCCATGGCACACTGTGGCAGTGTTTCAGTCCGTCAGAACCAGTGAAGACGCCCGCCATGTTTAAATTTGACCGTCCCGTGGGCATGTGGGTTGTCCTGCCAACGGTCACACCGTTAGCGGGTTTGGCGTTGGAAAGACTTGTAAAATGTAGTTTTTTTTGCGATTCCGGGGAAACGATTTGTCCGGACACGAAACGTGTCGAAGTCCTTAAGAATACAAAGCAGTCCACATAGTCTTTTATTTTCCACATTTTGAAAAAAATTGTGGCTCAGATTAAGACCCAGCATCTGTGTGATGATGTCAATGGAGAGACTTGTTGTACTGTGGGCCCATGTGGGCCCATGTTAAACCTCCCTCCGCGAATTCTGAAGTTCTGACAGACAGAGAGAACGATATAGAGAGACATAGTGACATTGACCCTCTGTCATTTTGATACATACTGCTTGAACTGTTTAAGCTATGTTGCAGAAATATTTAACAAAATAATATTGATATATTTTAAAATATATAGAATATATATATCACCATGCAAAAGTTATGGGTCACTTAGAAATGTCTTTGTTCTTCACTCTAGTTGACAAATTGTTGAGGTTCAGACTGGTGATTTGCAGGTATATTTTTTATGAAGCTGACAATTGAGGACTTGTGAGGCAGCTGTTTCTCAAACTAGACAATCTAATGTATTTGTTCTCTTGCTCAGTTGTGCACTGGGGCCTCCCACTCTTCTTTCTATTCTTGTTAGAGCCAGTTTGCGATGTTCTGTGAAGGGAGTAGTACACAGCTTTGTACGAGATCTTCAGTTTCTTGTCATTTTCTCACAAGGAACAGCCTTCATTTCTCAGAACAAGAATAGAGTGACAAGTTTCATAAGAAAGTTCTTTGTTTCTGAACATTGTGAGCCCTGTACTCAAACCCACAATTGCTGATTCTTCAGATACTCAACTAGTCTAAAGGCCAGTTTTACTGCTTCTTCAATCAGCACAGCAGCCTTCAGCTGTGCTAACATAACTGCAAAATGATTTTCTAATGATCAATTAGCCTTTCAAAATGACAAACCTGGATTAGCAAACACAAAGTGCCACTGGAACAGAGGAGTGATGGAGTTGCAGATAATGGGCCTCGGCACACACATGCAGATATCCCATAGGAAATTGTCCATTTCCAGGAGAAATAAGCATTGACTTTTCTTTCGAAAACAAGGAAATATATATTTAAAATCAACCTATTTTATTAAATTACTGAAGACAAAAAAATGAACCAGTGTTTTGGGGTCAGAGTTCGACAATGCCCTGACAAACTTGTCCCACAGAAATAACACCATCAGAGGCAGTTGACTAACCATAATGCACCAGGGGTGTCTCTCCTGCCGTCGGGTTTGCCCGCGGCCAAAGAACTCCCAGGTGAACAGCAGCCAAAACCATCCAGCCTCCATGTCATGGCGGTGGGAAAATCCTCTACTGCTGGGACCAAGGAGGTGGCCCAAATATCAGCCTGTTCCTTTAACACTGCTCTACATCAGAACCGAGTCCATAAGTCAACGCAGGAAGTAGGCTGCCCGTTGGGCCGCACTTGGCCTCTATAAAGGCTCTTCTTCGCTTTTTCTGTTACGGTGTTTCCCGTCTGTGGAAAGGCTCATCTGACCGCCGTTTGTTTGTTAGATGTCCATACATGCACGCTCAGAAAGCTCAGAACACAATAAAACAGAAACACAAGAAACACACGGCACACACAAAACAGACACACACACACACACACACACACATACACAGCTGCAAAGATGACTGGGGTCCCTTCCATTTACATATGGCAATTACTATTCAGAAATGTATCAAGATGTTAATGATTCTGAATAAATATTTTGCTTTTCTTTCAGACCCACTGGTCCCTTGTAACAGGCTGTGGGACCACACTGCTTCACACGACCATTCCCAGACTCCCTGGGAATATGCATCAAAGTCTGACTAATAATTTATGTAATGACATTTACTTGGACACTGATTAGCTACATTATCAAACCTGTAATAAAGGAAGGCCTTTACAAGCCCTAATTTATCATTCATTTATCTGCCGTGGTTTTGAATGTAAACACAGGAAAGTAGCGTAATCATTATGCCGAGCGGCAAGTGGCCGACTCATGGCACCACACAGCTGGTATCACAGCTTGTCATAGGTCACGCTTCTTAATTTGTCATATCGGGCTCTTCGATATTTTAAAAAAAAACAGGTCAACTGGAAATAAAAGCGATATTAAAGGCATATCAGAGGCCTGGTTCATTGAGAATTACAGAACGAGGAAGGGAGGCAGAGACGGAGTAAAAGACAGTGAGAAGTTAAATACAAATTGCAGGGCACTGGGGTTGTCATTGTGGAGTCAGATGAAGGGAAGAGAACGAAGAAGCAAATGAAACGTCCCAGTCATTGAGCTACACTAAGATCCTGGTTGAGGGAAGCAGGGAGGTGAGAGTTAGGGAAGCAAGAGGATTTAAATACATGCCAGCTAGCCCAAACTCCCTCAAACAATAAACGTCAAACCTATCGACCGGCTTGTTCAAAATGTCCTTTCCACATGACAAATTGCATGCGTTGTCCAACAGGCGGTCTCTTAAGAAATGATACGAGTCAGGATTATTTACTGTATGCTGCTCTGACACAAACTTATTTTCACCTGCTTCCCTAGATCAAAAACGCTCAGAAACATAGCGCACTGGACAGGAAGAGGAATGACCTCATAAGGCAATAATCCTTTGTCTTCACCACATGATAGATGCCACGCATTTGCCTCAAAATAAGAAAGAAAAAAACAACCTAAAACAATATCGTTTGAAATTGTCGCGGCTCCCTCCATAAGTTTTTCCAAATGTAATTTGATCGACACAAACGATGTCTGGCGTGTCAGGAAGTCTCTCCTCTCCCCCTAATATCCCTGTCAGAAACCTCATATAACGGATGCCACACCGTGTGGCATTGTTTATTCATTTGACTTCCTTCACATTTCAGGATATTACATTTGCCACGGTAACAGAGCCGAACTCTCCCTCACTGTTGCAGCCGAAAGGACAAACTCTGATGCCGTCATATACACGGAGACGTGTACGACTCTTCTCCAAATAACCTATAATAAAAATAAAAGAAAACCAGTGACCGTGACCCGGTGCTGTGAAACACTTTGTAAGAACAATAGAAATGTACAAATTTAACATATCAGTGTTCTGGAGCTACATTTCCCTCTACAGAAGGAAGCGAGCCACATTGTGTAACTCTGTCATCAGCTCAACCAAACAAAGGGGACTGAAAGGAAAAGCCGGACCAGAACAACATGTTGCTCTGCACCGTTGCCAAAACAGACAGCCAGCCACACCTTTCAGTTAATCCCACTGACAATTAAAGGAAGAGCCGCGGCACAGGGAATTATTTGAGTGCGTGAAATCATTCTTTGAAAACAATAGGACCTGGGAAGCGTCGCATGACTTCAACGGAACGTCTAAATTTACACCTCTGGACACCTCTGGACATATCCTGTTTTTCGGCGCGCGTTGTTTGAAGTTGACACGCTTAGCCGCACGTCGGTTTACCGCGACATTCGGCGACCACTGTCTTGTAGATCCAGTGTCCTAAGAAAACGCTACGAGCACGAGGGCAGACGAACACGCCGAAACGCGTGATCCCATTCACTGCTTTGTATTCCCACACCACTTTGCATCAGTACAGGCCTAGACACCAGACTGAGGGGAAACATTCAACCGTAAGAGGACGGGCACAAAAGGAGCATACAAGGTAACTCCGTCTACTGACATGGTTTCCGTGATGTACGAGGGACACGGGGGGAGAAACGGGGTACATAACTGTCCGGTTGGTTCCAGCAGAGGGGGCCACTCGCTGTACCAGACACCTACAGCATTAATAACTCTGATTAATGAGCGGGATCCTCGGCATGTTGTGACACGGTTTCCTCCTTATGTCTCTCCCTCCCCCATGAAACATCTTGACTCTGATCCTACAAAGTGCTAAACCGCCCAACGCCTCTCCTAGTGGTTTGTCAATGCCAGGGGGAGAGAGGCCCCTCCCACTCCTCTGTATGTTTGTGTGTGTGCGCGCGTGTGCGTGCGATTCTGTATTTGTTTATTTTTGTTGCTTTCTTTCTCCATTTCTCCCTTCTACCACAGAGGTCCACACACACACACACACACACACACACACACACAAACACACATACACATGCGCGCGCACGCAAACACACGCGTGCAAGGAAACGTCAGACATAATTTACAGGAATATTAGTTGAGTGTCAGTCTCTAGTAACCACACCGTATGGCCGTCAGTTAGAAACGCATTAGAATATCATTCATCAGGCACGTACGCTGCATGCTGTTTCCCCAGTCCCTTTAACACCGACAGCGTAGTGGAGGATCAAGCCTTCATGTTGAAGGAGGAAGCCCCGCCCCCCTGACAAACCGCTTATTCATCATCAGTGACAGGCCTCAGTGGCGGGCGACATGGATTCGTCTTCAAGCTGAGTTGGTATTCAAGTGCTAATTTGGCAGTGATTTGCGTGCGTTTATAATTTGTGAATCTGATCTTGTTTCATAACTGCATGCTTTAATGACATTTGGTTAATCCTCCTTCCGTTCTCTGTGAAAAGACTAGCCTTAGGGTTGCGTTAGCTGCCGTGCACATGAAACAAAACAAAACAGAGGATGGAGATTTGTGTCCAATTGTTGTCCTCAGTGTCCTAGAGAGCCGTTTGCCCTGAAGTAAATCGAATTACAACATTTAGCCTGCTATCAGCTAACGTGGACCTTTTAATCACTTATACGCGGCATTTAAACCATAGATTGCCACCCCCTTCAGAACGACCAGGCAACCCCCTTAGCTACCATAGTTAAACATTCCCAGCGCCACCACTGACTAGACGGTAATTATTTTATTATAGAGGTCACACTAGAAACATTTAAAGGGTTTCCGCTTTGACTGCTTTGACTTGAAAGCAGAACTACTGATTACCTTGTGGATGTTTGCTTTGGCATTAGAAAGAAAATGGAATTCAAATATCCCAAAGTCTACGTCAAAGAGCAGTCGTGCCGCATTCCAAATGGCACCCTATGGCATCGCGTTGCTTTGACCAAGGTCCATGCGGGGCAAAAGAAGAGCACTACGTAGGCGACAGGGCGCCGTTTGGACTGCGTCCATTGTCCTTAAACAGCTGCCTCAAACGCCCATCAATACATGCTTTGAATAATTCTAATGCAGCCTGATTGTTTATACAAGCGGCCAGTTTGAGTCTTAGGTTTCCCATCTTGTAAATACCACGGCTTGTGGGTGGACGAATGGGAGGAACAGCGGCCCAAACGGACTCTGAGAACTTTATCTTAGGAGCCTGGGACTGAATTCAACCGGGTATTTAACCCATATTCCAGATCACTGCTATGTTCTATTTCGGCCTGGGATTGGAGTGACTGCCCATATTTATTTTGGTTTAAGAGTCTCTAGCAGCTTAACCAACAGGCGTAAGACTGTGGAGTAACCCAAACTGAATGTTTATTATCAAAGAACCAGTCCGACGCACTAATCAAAACATATATGCATGGATGTTGAATCCCAAACCAAAAACCCAAACAAGCTCACTTAGATAAGGATCTGACAGGATCGTGTCAGAGGAAATACTGTAAACGTAAAAGTCAGAGATAAACAGCCAAAATGTCACATCAATTTAAAGAGCGCACAATCAGTAGTTAATTAAAGAAAGGGCCATATTGTGCAATTGGGGACTGCTGGTAACCTGGCCTGTTTGGGCCAGCAGACAGCCCTTCCAGATGGCTGGGAAGTCCAAGTGGATTTCCAAAGATCTTAGCGGGGGAGGCAGTTTGCCTCACTCTCTTGTCTCCACCATCGTGGGTCGTGCCAGTGTTTTAAGCTCTGGTGTGACTGCGCCAAAACTCTGCCGTCTGTCTGGTAACTTTTAGAGACAGACATTGAATACCTGGCCACCTAGCGCTGATTCATTAAACCAGAACTGCATCACGCCATTTAGCAGTGGTGTCTTAATATCAGCGTCTCTCGGATACAACAGACAAAGACCAGAGTTCGCCGGGTTGGTCAAAATGTCTATCTGAAAGTCAGACCCGAGACGTTATTTTTAAGCTCATCACTGGGTATTCACAGACAAGCGTGTAGTGTTCAAATGAGGAGGACAGGCGTTTTTTACAGGTTTACATCATGCAGTTAATTACATTATGCTTCGGTTCTGAAGCTTCAGTTCATTACCATTTCTGAAACATTGTGAATATTTTCTCACTCTAAGATGAAAAAAGGGGGGAACATGAACATATATTTGCATTGGAGAACAGTCTGATGGGCAGTGCTTGGTTTTGGCGCAGTTATTTTGGTGGAGTTTTAGTTGGATTACTTCCATGTAGAGATGACCAAAAACAGTTCTACTAGGAACTGAGAACTGTTCTCTGATGCAGTCAAAACTCTGTGTCTGCTACTTTAGGTTCGTTGTTGAGTGCTCCCAGACACTTAATAAAACATAATAGACTATAAACTATAAATTAACTATTCAGGAAACCAATATAATCTACTCAAGATGATGTATTACAGGCATGTAGGTGAAAAAACTGTTGTTACACATACAGTGTTCAGCAGCGTATGACATCAGTGTACAAACTCAGTACAAGACAAAAGTGTATGACAACCAAATACAGTGTAGAATTCCTTTGGTAATGAGACGTGAACCAACTCCAAGTGACCTCCCCCCAGAATAATCAACTGACCACGGATGTGTCTGTTCTCGGCTTAGGATCTGTCTGACCAGACTAATTAAGCTTCTCCAAACCTGCATAACCTCCACCCTGTGTGTCTGATCACAGGCCACCATTGAACTGTCAATACTACAGAGATGCTTCTGTAAAGTCTGCGTACAGGTTCTAATGTCACGCCTTAATCACCCAATCTGGAGTCCTGTGTAGATCACTTTGTCTTACAGTATGATTCTGGGAAGCATAGATCGGAATGAGTCCCTAGTTGATAAGAGTGGCTACACGATACCAGTCTTGTGATTCCCGGGTTAGTTAATCCAACAAGCCTGACTCATGATTCATCAAGATGCATCCACTCACAATGTACTTGAAACAGAACCGTTATGTAGCTGGTTTGTTCATGCCTAGGTGAGTATATTCTAAGACAGAAAATGCATACATTTCAGTAGTTTAATATGATTACATTTGATATGAAAAATAACAAAAACTGTAAAGAGACTTTTACTAAATCTTCCAGATCCTCTACAGAAAAAGCCCAACGACCCTTTTGGATGTATTTTTTCAGCCTACTTTAACAGGACTTAATCTGTGATACAATATAGCTGACAAGATCACTAGGGGGTTAACCAAAGCATGTATATAGTACCAGTGTTATGATGTTATGCAATATTCTATGACAGGTCTTTCTTTTTGTCATCCAGTCACTGGGCAGTACAGAGATAAGCACATGCAACAGATTGACTGCCTCTATAGCCCTGTGCTATGCCAAGAGGCTTATGGCGCCGTCATGCCAATCAGTGTGTCCACTGACTTCCTCGTTCCATGTACTATCTCCGCTTGGACCTCACCGTGTGACACAATGAATAAACGAATGGGGAACTGGTCATATTTATTTATGAAATTCTTTGTAGCAGCCGATCTTCATGGCTGTCTTCTGAAACGGAAGCATATTCCCTACTTTTGACTGGAGGCCCGCCATTCTCCCCTCTGAGCAGGGCACTTCGTAGCGGAGAGGTTACCGTGACCTTGATGTTTGACTACTGGCAGCTCATGGCAAGTGTGATTCTTTATTTCAGTATCCTGCTGCAGTATGAATACAGTGTCAAAGCTAGTGCCACATAACGACACACATGCTGATACCGTAACAATGAATGTAGTATCTCATGTAAAATGTAAACCAGGTTGTCTGCAAGGTTGCGTTTTTACGGAATTCAAGCACGTTCATTGACATTCGACGACTTTCGGCACTTACTCATTGGTGTCCTTGACAAATGCTTGCAAACTGTCTGTGACCACAGGGTAAAACAAACCAGGAGGGCACAGCAGAATGCCCAACATTTTAAGGATTTAGAATCGCCCTAAACGAAATGCATACACAATGCACAAGTAGACGCTGGAGCCATGTTCCTGGACATACAATCGGTACAACATTGCCAGTCATGTTCCACAAACATGGTAATGAGAACAAAACAACAATAGCGGTCAAAAGGTCTTGAGTGCTCTAAGACGTGGTGCGTATGGTGGAATTACAGTACAATACCTAAACCAGCCTTTTTCCCACAATGCACTGACTTGCATAGTATGCAGCAGTTATTTTTCATTATAATACCAACATCGATTATACACAATACTGTTTCCCATTGCAGGGTTTGATCAGAGACCAGTAAATGCTTATAGATGTTTCTGTGGATGAGAGCCATTTTCCATCTTTTTTTCACTACTAACTAATGTACTGCACTGTGTTCTCAGTGGCATGTTGACCGGACTGTCAAGGGAGAGGCACCATGTCATTGACCATGTCCAGGGACAACCATTTATAGTGTCTGAATCCTGCACTGCTCCCCAAGGCAAGGTGTCCTCTGGATTTAATATTGGTAACAGAGATCTGATCGTTTGGTAATTAGGTCATGCACATTACGGTCATTTAATTCGCCTAATTTGAATTTGGTTAGTAGGGAACATACTTGGTTTGGAACCTCTGTGGAACCATTTTGTGACCAACTCGCCATGAGACTGTGTTGTTCTGATGGATTAACTTGTGCTGGCATTCCAAATGCCACCCTGTTTTTTATATAGTGGTGTTGCGGCCAGGTTTGGATGAAAAATACCTGAATATGTCTCGCCAATGTAGTGGTACAAAGTGGTATGGGCTTGTTGTTCGACCTTTAAACTCTCTACTCGCAGACATGCTTGA
Source organism: Esox niger (assembly GCA_016801105.1). Lineage (NCBI taxonomy): Eukaryota > Metazoa > Chordata > Actinopteri > Esociformes > Esocidae > Esox > Esox niger. The sequence goes on along the minus strand of JACXGJ010008602.1, from coordinate 1,056 downwards.
TGTTTAATCTTTACCCCACCCGCCCGCGGTGCTGCTTCTAAAATGACATAAATTCCTAAAATGTCTTTATTTAAACTTTTAAACCGTAAAATAAAGTTCTGGGGCAGTTTATTTTCCCATCCTTCGAATTGTCTGGCATTTCCCAACCTTTTCAATGCAGATACACACAGCACTGGTGACTGAAAACAGCGTTTCTGTATTTTTTTATTTTTTTATGGAGCAAGTAGAGAGTGTTGGTGTAGCAATGCATTCTGGGACGGTATGTGATTGAACTCTGTCACCTGTATAAATAGTCACTCTGTTAGATGGCCGCAGCTTGACTATACCGTTGGCTATAGGGAATGAATAATATAATAACCCCCCATTTTGGGATTCAACTCATGACACGGTAGGAAACCTCAGCTCTCACCTTCCTCATTTATCCCTGATGTGAATGACCTCTGTGGTGACAGTGAGTACAGCTCCCATCTCCTATCATTTACTCTATTGTTTCTGAATCATTTATGCTAGTCTCCACAGTCAGCTGGGAAGAAGTCAATGCAAGTGAGCTATTTTGTGTGGGTGTAGTTTGGCCCTTAGGACCACCATAGAAGGGCCTCTTGTAGTCATTTCAAAGTCCCCACCGGGAGTCATTTCATACTTTGAGGTGAAAAGACTCGCAGTCATTTTCAATCTTCAAACTTCCTCGCCTGTTATCTAGACACTATGCGCAATCAATTGGACAGAGTCCACACCCATCAGTGAAAGAGGAGCCAGCTTGATCTGTTCTGCTCTATTGACTGGGAAACTGGTGAATAGCTAAGTATGAAATTAGTCATTTCTGCTGGGAGTTTATGTTTTGAACCTCCTAGCAGGCTTTGTCGGTTATCTAATACCTCCTCCCAGGCTTTATGGGTTATCTAATACCTCCTCCCAGGCTTTATCGGTTTTCTAACTCCTCCTCCCAGGCTTTATCGGTTATCTAATACCTCCTCCCAGGATTTATGGGTTATCTAATACCTCCTCCCAGGCTTTATGGGTTATCTAACACCTCCTCCCAGGCTTTATGGGTTATCT
>JACXGJ010008601.1:0-26645 GCA_016801105.1 Esox niger | reverse complement strand
TCTGGCTCTCCTCAAAGGATCTTCCCCTACGGACCGAGTCACGCAAGCTCTCCCCCCGTTTCATAGGCCCCTTCACGGTGGAGCGAGTGATCAACCCTGTGGCGGTGCGCCTGAAACTGCCCCCGTCCCTCAAAGTGCACCCTACCTTTCATGTCTCCTGCCTCAAGCCTGTCCGGCTGAGTCCGCTCCTGCCTCCTCCGCGTCCTCCCTCACCCCGGATCATCGACGGGGGGCCCGCATACACTGTTCGGCGCATCCTGGACTCACGGCGCCGAGGCCGCGGGATCCAGTACCTGGTGGACTGGGAGGGTTACGGCCCGGAAGAACGCAGTTGGATCCCTCGTCGCCAGATCCTGGATCCCACCATGCTCCGGGCTTTCCATCGCCGGCGGCCAGATGCCCCTGGTGGTCCGCCTGGAGGCGTCCGTCGGGGCGGGGTACTGTCACGAACGCGCCTCCCCGTTCTCGCGGAGGCAGGTCCTCGCGCTCTTAGCCGCACCTCTCTCCCTTACACACCTGTTCCCAATCCATGATTACGCACCTGTTCCCCATTCACGATTACACACCTGTCCCCAATAGCCTCATTACTTACAGTATTTCTTCAGCTCTCTGTCATTCCGTCTCTGCCGGATTATGGTCGTATTTCACATGGGCTCCCCAGTAACCTTCGAGTCTTCTATCTGTTCTGATCACCCGTGTACCGACTCGTTGCTTGTCCCCGACTACTCTGCCTGCTCCCCGCCTGTACTACTGCCGCCAGCCTGTGTTTCGACCTTCCGCCCGTCCCTGACAACTCTGCCTGTTACCGACCTGTGCTTCTGCCGTCCGCCCGTGTACCGAACTACCGCCTGTCCCCGACTACCCTGCTGGTCACCGATCAGTGTCTCCACCGCTACCCTGCCAATCCGCGTTTGGGTTCCCTCGCCCGACCGTGACAAGCTTAGCTATTTCAAGACTGTTGAATCCGTCTGAGAAGCATTTTACAATTTTTGACTTTTCAGTGTCAGTTAACTATCTTTTTTGGCCCACTTTCCTTTTCAACTATTTTGGAAATAAATAAAAAGTTGCAGTGATCTATGCATTTAGAAAATAGATATTTCCTTAACTCATAGAAAATGAGTTAAGGAAATGCATTGAAGGTATGCATCACGATCCAGGAGGCAGGACACAGACACAGAACATTTAATTAATGTTGGCATACCAAACAACAACAAAATAAGCTGAGGTACACCCACAATGTAAATGCACAAGGCATAAACAATAAACCACAGAGTGTGGCAAAAGGCTGAACTTAATTTGGATCCCCAATTAAAGGCAACAATGTACAGCTGCCTCTAATTGAGGGAAACAAAAAGCTACTTTAATGAGATGCCTATAGGCTTCTCCTTTGCCAGATCCCGACTATGGTCTCCAGACCACCAAAGAAATGGTTGGGGCATAGCCAGGACAAGATAGTAGGTGTGCAATATTTTTTTATTGAAACTGCCAATAAATTATAATTATAATAAATTATTTACATTTACATACAGTTGTTAATCCTAACAGATAATGTACCTTTAGCTGGGTGAGATATTTCTCCACCTCATTTTCGTCCGTTGGCATCATGGTGACCTCTCGTAAACAGCTTTCATATTTTTTGACTGTGACCTCTGCTCCCTTTGTACTGTTGATCACTATGTCAATGGTCTTCAGTCTAAACAAGGAGTGGTATTTGCTTTAGCATGTGTGTTTCGTGATTCATCTCTAGTAAATTGACTCAATTGTTACTTATTGGTCCAATGATTACATTATAACAATCAAGAGGCAGCCAGGAACTTACTTGTCCAAATAGACGGAGGAAAGGCTGTAGACATGCTCCATCTTCTTCACTGTAACGTCCAGCTCAGAGCGCAGAACTGAAGCAGAGCTGAACTGCTGAGGAGATGCAAGCGTCTCTTCAGTCTTCTCAGCCACATCGGCCAAATCTTTCTTCAAAGCTTCCAACTCTGTCTGTACTTCCTATAATGAAAAAATGAATAAATAATCATTCATGACAAAAAACCAGTCTGTTCTGAAGAATGAACTAGGGTGCCATACCACTTTGACATCCAAGCATTATTTTTTCCTTATCAGCAACATATTTTAAAGTGTAATATATATACAAAGTTCTTAAACGTTTCACAATTAAGAAGAAATCTAATGGAAAATATTCAATAACATCTCTGATCTGTAAAATATTTTCATGAAATATAATCCCCTTGTCAGGAATGCAGGTAAGGACCCAAACGTGGACTGGAGAGGTGAGGGGAAGAGACAGACAGTGCGGTCGGGGACGGGAGGCAAGGCGTCTCACGAACCAATGGCGAATGCACAAACGAGCACCAGGCAGAGTAGTCGGGGACGGGCAGATGGTCGATCCACAAGCGGGCGGCAGAAGCACAGTCAGGGAACGGGCAGAGTAGTCGGGGACAGGCAAATGATCGCAATTTCGGCGAAGAACAGACGTACAGGCAGGGCTCAGTAAGAGTAGTCGGGGACGGGCGATAGATCGGTACACGGAAGGTCTGTTCGAGGAAATTGCGAGATGTGGTATGCTTGTGTAAATCATTGATCTGGCAGGGGAGAAGTGGCAGGGAGGTGTATTTGTATGTGTGTTGATGAGGCGAATGGGGACATGTGTGTGATTGGTGACAGGTGTGTGAGCTGGTGTGCACAGAAACTCAGGAGCGCGGGCGCCCTCTGCTGCGCGCTCGCGGAGGCGGGGACATGACAGTACCCCCCCCCCCCGACGGACGCCTCCAGTCGGACCACTAGGGGCATCAGGCCGACGACGATGGAAGTCCCGAAGCATAGAGGGATCCAGGATCTGACGACGGGGAATCCAGCAGCGTTCCTCAGGTCCATAGCCCTCCCAGTCGACCAGGTACTGTAAGCCACGACCCCGCCGCCTAGAGTCCAGGATGCGACGAACGGTGTATGCAGGACCCCCATTGATGATCCGAGGAGGGGGCGGTCAAGGAGGAGGAAGGAGCGGGCTGTGGCGGACGGGTTTGAGGCAGGAGACGTGAAAGGTTGGGTGAACCTTAAGGGACGGAGGAAGCTTCAGCCGGACAGCCACAGTGTTGACGACGCGGTCCACAACGAAGGGGCCGATGAATCGGGGGGAGAGCTTACGGGATTCGGTCCGAAGGGGCAGGTCCTTGGTGGACAACCACACCTTATCACCCACGGAGTATGTCGGGGCCGGCACACGGCGGCGGTTGGCACTCGCACGGTAGGTCCCGGCAGAACGAAGGAGCGAGGCCCTGGCACGGTGCCAGGTGCGGTGGCAGCGACGGATGTGTGCCTGGACAGAGGGGACAGACAGGTCCCTCTCCTGGGAAGGGAATAGTGGTGGTTGGAACCCAAAGAGGCACTGGAACAGAGACATTCCAGTCGCGGAAGTAGGAAGGGTGTTGTGGGCGTATTCCACCCACGGGAGCTGGGAGGACCAGGTGGTGGGGCTTGCGGAGACCAGACATCGGAGGGACGTCTCCAGGGCTTGGTTGGCTCTCTCGGCCTGGCTGTTAGTTTGGGGATGGAAACCCGAGGAGAGACTGACAGATGCACTGATCGCTCGACAGAACGACCTCCAGACTGCAGATGTAAACTGCGGACCCCGGTCGGAGACGAGGTCGACAGGTAGTCCGTAGACACAGAAGACCTCTTTCACCAGGATGGCTGCCATCTCCGTGGCCGATGGAAGTTTGGGTAGGGGAAGGAACCGGGCAAACTTGGAAAAACGGTCCACGACTGTTAGAACGACAGTATTACCATTGGAGCAGGGCAAGCCAGTGACGAAATCTAGGGACAGGTGCGACCAGGGACGTCGAGGGACAGGCAAGGGCTGCAGGAGTCCTGAACTGGGTCGAGTGGACTGTTTATTCTGGGGGCATGCGGGGCAGGCGGCGATGTAATCGTGCGTATCCCTTCTCATGGATGGCCACCAAAACCGCCTGCGGAGAAAGGATAATGTGCGGGCCAGGCCGGGATGGCACGTAAGTTTTGATGCGTGGTCCCATTCCAGCACCGCCGACCGAACCGAGTCGTGGACAAACAAGCAACCAGGGGGTTCGTTTCCTGGTCCTGGGTCACGTAGGAGAGCGGCTTTAACGGTCTCCACGACTCTCCAATGCGTTGCGCCGATTACGCATCGCCCAGGTAAGATTCCATCGGACGGTGCGCGCAACTCCTCTCCCTTAGAGAAGACGCGTGATAGAGCATCTGGTTTGCCGTTCTTCGATCCAGGTCGGTAAGTGAGGGTAAAATCTAAACGGGAGAAAAACAGGGCCCACCTTGCTTGGCGAGGGCTAAGGCGCTTGGCGGAACGGATATATTCCAAGTTTCGATGATCTGTCCAAACGAGGAACGGCAGCTCCGCACCCTCGAGCCAGTGCCGCCATTCCTCTAAAGCTATTTTAACGGCTAGCAGTTCCCGATCACCGACAGCGTAGTTCGCCTCAGCAGGCGACAATGGGCGAGAAAGAAACGCGCAGGGATGGAGCTTGCCATCCCCGGCACGTTGGGATAGCACAGCTCCCACCCCCACATCCGAAGCGTCAACTTCCACTATGAACTGAAGGGATGGATCGGGTTGGGAGACGACGGGCGAGGTGAATCGGTTCTTCAGGTCCCGAAATGCGTCGTCTGCCCTCGGGGTCCAGACGAAAGGACTGGCGCATGACGTTAGGGCTGTCAATGGGGCTGCCACCCGGCTGTAGTTCCTGATGAAACGACGATAAAAGTTTGCAAAACCTAGGAATCTCTGCAACTCCTTCCTGGTGCTGGGGACTGGCCAGTCAACCACTGCCGTAACCTTTGATGGATCCATCCTGACCTGCCCAGCCGAAACGATAAATCCCAGGAAGGAGACGGTGGCAGCATGGAAATCGCATTTCTCCGCTTTGACAAACAGTCGATTTTCCAGAAGGCGGTGTAGGACTTGGCGAACATGCTGGGTGTGCTCGGCTGGGCTCTTGGAGAAAATCAGGATATCGTCCAGGTACACGAAAGCGAAGCGTCCTATCATATCCCCCAGTACGTCGTTTATAAAATTCTGAAACACCGCGGGTGCATTAGTGAGTCCAAACGGCATGACCAGGTATTCGAAATGCCCCATGGGAGTGTTGAAGCCTGTTAACCACTTGTCCCCCTCTCTTATCCTCACCAAGTGGTAGGCGTTACGGAGATCTAGCTTAGTGAAAATGGAAGCTCCCTGTAAGGAATCAAACGCAGAATTCATCAGGGGGAGAGGGTATCTATTTTTGATGGTAATGTTGTTGAGACCACGATAATCGATGCACGGACGGAGGGAGCCGTCCTTCTTCCCTACAAAAAAGAAACCAGCTGCCAGGGGGGAAGAGGACGGCCGTATACATCCCGAATCCAGGGACTCCCTAATATACTTCTCCATCGCCTCTCGGTCGGGCTTGGAGAGGCTGTACAGGCGACTTTTAGGGAAGGTGGAGCTGGGAAGCAACTTGATGGCGCAGTCATAAGGCCTGTGCGGAGGGAGCGAAAGCGCACGGTCCTTGTTGAAAACCTCCGCTATGTCGTGGTACTGTGCAGGAACCCCTGTCAGGTCAGACAACTGGGAACTAGGGTTCTGGTCGGGCTCAGTCGGTGGGCAGGCCGCTCGCAGGCATCCAGCATGGCAAGCCGGGCTCCAGCTGAGAATCCTGACAGCTGACCAATCAATGGCAGGGTTATGCCTAACCAGCCATGGGTACCCTAGGATCAGCGGGATGTGGGGGGTGCTAGTGAGGAGTAGCCGTATCCTTTCGGTGTGATTCCCCGACATTAGCAACCGGACAGGTTCCGTCTGTGAGGTGACCCTGGCCAAGGGTCTGCCATCCAAGGCCACGGCTTCGATAGCCTCAGGAAGTAGCTCATTAGAGAGCCCCAGTTGAGTGGCTAGTGCTGCATCCAGGAAGTTATCGTCAGCACCGGAGTCGATTAGCACCTGGATCTTTAGCCGTTGTCCGTTATGGCACAGGGTGGCAAAGAACGGTTCCCGGGGACATGGGGTACCCGTGGTTGGTCTTGTTGGTTGTTCCAGATCGTTGAGCCGAAAACGCCCCAGCTGCACAGGTTCAGACGGGAATGACAGCCGTGGGGAGGAACCGCGCTGTCTCTCCCTCCTGCGCTCACGCGCGCGGTTGTCTACGCGTATTGTCAACGCGATCAATTTGTCCAGGCACTCAGGTTCTGGATAGGAAACCAGCTCGTCCTTTAGATTCTCATTGAGACCGTTGACAAAGGCAGCCTGCAGCGCCTCACCATTCCAGCCGCTCTCCGCTGCCAGGGTGCGGAACTCTATGGTGTACTCGGCCACACTGCGCCCCCCTTGGCGCAGGGGGAACATCCGGACCGAGGCGTCCATTCCCCGGACCGGGTGATCGAAAAGGTTCCGCATCTCCCCGGTGAAGGCCTCGTAAGACAGAGTGACAGGGTCTTTTCGTTCCCAAAGGGCCGAGGCCCACTCCAGGGCGGGTCCGCGGAGCAATCCAACCATATAGGCTATGTTAGCGCTGTCGGTCTTATAGGTCCTGGGTTGCTGGGCGAACACCAGGCCACACTGGAGTAGGAAGGACCGACATAGCCCCAAATCCCCGTCGTACCTTTCGGGCGTAGGTACCCAGGGCTCGTGAACAACAGCAGGCTCAGGTTGGGGCTCCGGTGGGGCTGGCACTGATGGAGTGGGAAGCGCGACAGAGGCAGTGGGTGGGGCACTCAGTTGATTCCGAATCGCGGAGACACGGACGGAAAGGGCCTGCAAGGTGCTCGTGATTGCCTGGAGCGCGGTCTGGTGTTGTCCCAAGATGGCGTCCCGGGAGGACACAACATGGCGCACGGCTTCCAAATCTGCTGGGTCCACAATGGCCGGATTAATTCTGTCAGGAATGCAGGTAAGGACCCAAACGCGGACTGGAGAGGTGAGGGGAAGAGACAGACAGTGCGGTCGGGGACGGGAGGCAAGGCGTCTCACGAACCGATGGCGAAGGCACAAACGAGCAGCAGGCAGAGTAGTCGGGGACGGGCAGATGGTCGATACACAAGCGGGCGGCAGAAGCACAGTCAGGGAACGGGCAGAGTAGTCGGGGACAGGCAAATGATCGCAATTCCGGCGGAGAACAGACGTACAGGCAGGGCTCAGGCAGAGTAGTCGGGGACGGGCGATAATTCGGTACACGGAAGGTCTGTTCGAGGAAATTGCGAGAGGTGGTATGCTTGCGTAAACCATTGATCCGGCAGGGGAGAAGTGGCAGGGAGGTGTATTTGTATGTGTGTTGATGAGGCGAATGGGGACAGGTGTGTGAGTGGTGATTGGTGACAGGTGTGTGAGTTGGTGTGCACAGAAACTCAGGAGCGCGGGCGCCCTCTGCTGTGCGCTCGCGGAGGCGGGGATGTGACACCCCTAATCAATGTGACTTGTTATCTATCTTAAGCACATTAGAACCACAATGTATTTCCGCAAAAACTGCCACGATGCCTGTAATGAAACTGAGGGGTGTCATCGCAGCAGTACCTTCTGCTCAGCTGTCCTTTGGGTGCAGGCCTTTAGCGGCTCATTGGTCACAGTCTGCCTCAGCCGTGTGACTATGCGAGTCTCACAGCTTTCCAGCTTCAGACGCAGGTCCTTGATCTTGGTCAGGTATCTCTTGCATTCAGATTCATCTTGCTCACCTGAACAGAAGGTAGGAAACCATTACAAAGGTGTTCAAGGAGATTGATATCCATATTAAGATGACTAGAATTTTGGTTTATGAAATAGCGCAGCTGCATGATTATTATACAATTATATTAAGAAGCTTCTACACAATGTTCTTTCTGCCCACTCCAATATTATTTGATCAATATTATACTATATCTGGACTTAAAGTGGATATAAAAAGTCTACACCCTCCTGTTAAAAAAAAAAAGTGATGTAAAAAAGGACACAAAGATAAATCATGTCAGAACATTTTAATTCCTTTAATGTGACCTATAATATGAACAATTCAATTGAAAAAACAAACCGAAATCTTTGTGCAACTCACAATAAGTGTACACACCCTAAACTAATACTTTGTTCAAGCACTTTTAGATTTGATTACAGCACTCAGTCTTTTTGGGTAGGAGTCTTTTAGCATGGCACATCTTGACGGGGCAATATTTGTTCTTCTTCGCAAAAGCTCTCCAAATCTGTCAGATTGTGAGGACATCTACTGCACACAGCCCTCTTCAGATCACCACACAGATGTTCAATTGGATTCAGGTCTGGGCTCTGGCTGGGCCATTCCAAAACATTTATCTTCTGGTGAAGCTATGCTTTTGAGGATTTGGATGTGTGCTTTGGGTTGTTGTCGTGATGAAAGGTGAACTTCGTCTTCAGCTTTCTAATGGACGCCTGATGGTATTGTGACAAAATTTGGAACTGTTCATAATTCCCTCCACTCTAAGGCCCCTGTTCTGAAGAAAAAAAGTCCCAAAGCATGACACTGCCACCACCATGCTTCACTGTGTGTATGGTGTTCTTTGGGTTATGTGAAGTGTTGTTTTTGCGCCAAACATACCTTTTGGAATTATGGTTAAAAAGTTCAACCTCAGTTTCATCAGACAATTACACATTTTCCTATATACTTTTGGGAAACTTGTTTGTTTTTGCAAACTTCAGCCAGGCTTGGATGTTTTTCTTTGTATGAAAAGGCTTCTGTCTTGCCACCCTACCCCATAGCCCATTTCTATGAAGAATACTGGAGATTGTTGTCACATGTAGCACACAGCCAGTACTTGCCAGAAATTCCTGCAGCTCCTTTAATGTTGCTGTAGGCCTCTTGGAAGCCTCCCTGACCAGTTTTCTTCTCGTCTTTTCATAAATTTTGGAGGGATGTCCAGTTCTTGGAAATTGTCTTTGTTGTGCCATATTTTCTCCACTTGATGATGTCTGTCTTCACTGTGTTCCATGGTATATCTAATGCTTTGGAAATTATTTTGTATCCTTCTCCTGTCTGATATCTTTCAACAATGTGATCCCACTGATGCTTGGAAGCTCTCTGTGGACCATGGCTTTTACTCTGAGATGCAACTAAGAAAATGTCAGGAAAAGCCTACTAGAACAGCTGTACTTTATTTGTGATTAATCAGAGACTCTTTAAATGATGGCAGGTGTGTAATTACTTTTATTTAACATGTGTCTGAATGTGACTGGTTAATTCCAAACACAGCCACATCCCTTGTTATAACAGGGTGTGCGCAACCAGATTATTGTGCGTTTTTTTATTTTTCATTTTTCCCCCTCGAAGATTTCCGTTAGTTTTTTAATTGAATTGTTCACATTATAGGTCACATTAAAAGTGGAAATAGTTCTGACATGATTTGTGTTTGTCATTTTTTTTTTACATCACAAAAACCTGGCATTGTAACCGGGGTGTGTAGACTTTTTACTTCCACTGTATGTCTTATCAAATCACTCAGGATTCTGGTTATCCTTGCATAGTACCAAAAATTCAATAACACAGCAAGGCATATAACAATTATTTCATAATTGTCTACCCACAATGTTTTTGAGGTGATTGCAGTTTCTTTGCTGAACCACGGTTAAAGCATTTTTGCTGGACCGTGTAAGCGCAGCCAGCCAAGAAGAGCCAATGTCTCTTTGAGTGCGTGAGTGAGTGAGAGAGTGACTGACTACCCACCCACCCCTTTTTAAATAGCCTAGTGGTTAGAGAAGTGGACCTGCAAACTATAGGTCCCATGTTCGAATCTCCTTAGTCAAAACAAATTGTGCATTAGGATTTGTTCCAGATAGACAAAAACTTTGCTGACTTTAACCTTCATTATCTGCGTTATAGCAAGCCCAAAATAAAACTGTTTATGGTTATATTGCAACTATTTATGCTGGATTTTCGAAGTACGCATCCATGCATGCTTTTGGGGGCATTATAGCCTTTATCAAAAACCCTTAGGAAGTAAAATAGTAGGGGTTTCCACGATTCTCTCAACTTTTCACTTGATGAGAAAGTGGTTATTGTATCAATGTGTTTCACGAATGAAAGAAAAACTTTTTGTACCATCAAATGAAAACGCTTGGCAGGGAAAAGTTCAACTTCAGTCTCATTAGCAATTGCACAATTCCTATTCTAATTAGTAAGTTAGTAATACTAGTAAGCCTATCACTGGCTAATAAGCTGTTAAAACAGCCAGTGGCAAAAGCCATTCAGTTCATAGATGTTATTTGTGGTGGAGGTAAACTTAAGAAGAATCAATAGCCAGTTTAACACAATGCTTATTGGTGTCTAGCGACTGGGTGACTGTATATCACTGTGGTGTAGTGGTTAAAGATTCAGCCTCTCACATGAGAGGCCCTGGTTTGAATCCAGTGATGGTAACAACATTTATCACTTTTAACTGTGGGCTGGCAGAACTAGGCTTGCCTGTTTCCTTTTCTGGATTTTAATGAGATCAAAGCACAGTCAAACTTTTGTTTGCATCCATCAAACATGTTTCCAATGCCCACGTGCATCCTCTAGCATAAAAGTTCACCAAGTTATTTTTTGAATTTGACCGAAAGAGACAATTATATTGTTAATCACAATTATTTCTGAGACAATTAATTGTACAGCAACATTTGGAATTGTACTTCATGCAAGAGAAAGAAATCTGTATTGTTACCTGATTCAACAACTTAATGCATTAAAACAATTATGACATACTATTTGATGAGGTTACTAATGCAATGAACAGTGAGGAAAGGGCGAAACTTAGCTGGTGATTATGGTTAGACTGAAGATGAATTAATAAGAAGGTCCCTATTTCTTAATTGTATAGCAGAAAGAGGCTTAGGCAGTCAAAAATGCTCTGACACTAAAACCATGTTTTAACCTTACCTCCAGTGTCTGCCACATAGCCTGTAATGTGAATTCAACAGTTTACTGTAAGTTGCCCTGGATAAAAACATCTGCTAAATAACAAAGATGTCAAATAAACAGTTAACCAATATTTTTAGACATGGCTTTGATTATAGTAAACTTCTTGAGAACCAATGTTGAAATAATAATGTTCATATAGGCAAAATGCAATGACAACAATGTGTGCAAAATAATTGCAACACTGATATCAGCCAATATAAAATAACTTCTTCATGCAATAACTTTTCTCAGGTTTTTGACACCCACTTTTCTCCACTGAGTGCAGCAATTCTTCGTAATGCTGGCTGGCTTTGTTGTAGTCACTCTCCACCTGCATGCGGTCATCAGCACCAAACAGCTGAGAGTCCTGACTGTCTCTCAAGAAGTCTTGGTATTGCAGCTCCAGATTCCTCAGAGCTAGCCTGTACTCCTCCACGCTGAGGGTCTTAAACTGGAACACAGATAAATATGGTAAATGTGGTTAGAAGAGTGTTGTACCACCGTAGCCAGAAAAAGAACTCTTAAAACTGTAATAACAGCTACACAATTGAAAGGAAAGTACAAGTATCTTAATTGGTAAATTTGAGTGTTCTTTTCATTAGCTACATTTAAGTCAAACATTCTGTGGTTGTATATTAATTCTCCAGGCAAGAGACACAATCTTTAATAAGTTAAAATGTAATAAAACCTAGGTAGTGCATTGCGTAGGGAATACATAGGGTGCCATTTGAGACAGGCTGTGCAAAACCGAGTTCACCATGGTGATGTTCCATGAGTTGATAAGATGGATGTTTCTCATCAGGTACTGCCAAGACATAAGGCTCTTCATGTCAACGTGCAGCCTCTGCCACAAGACCAGCAGGTTCTGGTGACTAGAATCCAAACTGCGAGGGAGATTAGATGTTAGTGAAGTGGGGTCAGTGCATTTTGAGGCCTTAAAGATCTGTTAAAGGTGAAATTAAATAGCTAAATCAAAGGTTTTATGGTACATATTACATATATATGTGTAGAATAAATCAAAAGATTTTAGCAATGTTGTTTCATGGCGAAGAGGCCACTGGCCACTAGGCCTGCAATGGCAATCAAGGTTTTGATTGTTGTTCAGCCAAATTACTGCAGTTATCAAAATAAACAATAAATGTATTTCGAAAGACATGCATTTTAGCTTTTCTCCACTCCCGACTACATGTGCTCCTGTTGCATGGAGGTAACCTCAACAATCTGAGAAACAATCAAACAATTTCAAAATAGATACCAGCAGAGGTTGGGACATTTCCAAGAAAAACGAAGCCTTTTTTCTTACAACACCATCCTTGTTTCTAGCCTGGGAACCAGCTTTTAAAGCAAATATTAGACTCCTTATGCAATTCCTCTGTGCAATATGCCAGAGAACCTAGTCTCTTGTATCTTCAAATATCATCAAGTATATTGGCAACAAAATAATTATGTTTATGGTTAGATCTTTTTTAGGTTGTAAAGGTACAATTTTATAGACTGTTTTTATCCTTAACCTTTGGCTAAATGTCAATTGTACCAGCCCTATTCTCCTCACTCTGAGACACTGCTCACTGCTTCCTTGTTGGTGGGCGGAACCAGGAAACAGATGGAGGGCACGGTTGCCTCGCAGCCTTTAGGGTTTTGCACCTTCCACTGATATGGCTGGGAATTGTCCAAAAGTTTACACTCATCCCCCCTGTGGACTGTGATCTGGAAAGAGGCACAAAATGGTGCCCATGTTATAATGTATTTTGACTCACTGTAATGAACAGCCTTTGAGCATATCCTGGTTAGATAGTTACATGAAATCAACAGATAAGACCATGAAAAACATGGTATTGCTTTGTTATACAAACTTGAAAACAATCTTCTTCCACATTTTATTGTTTTCTCAAAGCTTTTACTGGAATCATAGCAAAACAATTAAAGAGGTGACATAATGGTAGAGAGAGCTATTGAACCCTGGTGTCTAGTGGGGAAACACATTTTTGAATGGAGACAGCATTAGTACCACTGAACATCGGCTCAGCACAACATTGTATTTTAATGTGTCAGTATGTTTTGAATAGACACTGTTTCTAGGTATTCTAATAGCAAGAGTGTTTCATTCTATTAGAATAGCATTAGGCTCATCACCTCCATCTGTTTGAAGTCACAGACAGCTTGTACAGGCACTTTGCCCTTGACTGGTGTAGCAGAATTACGTGGCTTTAGCTGGACAATGGTCTTGGCCCTCCGGTTCAGCCCATCCAAGTAAGTCTTAAAGTCTTTCAACTGCTCCTTCTCATCCTACATTGGAAACAGAATAGGCATACTAAACAAACCAGACAATGACATGGTAGTGTGTAATGTTCCTGAAATTTGAGTTCCTGAATTTCATATAAAATACAACTAAGTAGGTCAACCTACAGCTGCATCCTGTAACAAGTCCTCGAGTCGTGTAACAGTAATATTCCGGTCGCATGTGTATTTCTTTTTCATTGTCTCCTCCATTTTCTTCAACTTCTCCTTTGCCTCATTCACATCTAAGAAAAACTAGGAAAGGACAGAAAAGGTAGAAAAGGATAAGTAAAAACAATTGAAACATTTTTAGGAAGCATTTGTTTATGCTTAATGGAAAATCTGAGGGGAATACAACCAGCTGACATACTTGGAAGTAAGCAGTGTTCTCTTTCAGGTGGGCCTCAATGCAACAGCAAAGCTGCAGGATCCAGCTCCACTGGGTCTGCAGCGCAGCACTAAAGGCCTTGAGGGAGAGATCAGGGTGAGACATCTTATGTAGGGCTGAATTTACATTCATGGAGTTTACTATCACACAAGCATCAGAGCGGTGCAGCAACCTAGTGATGGGCATCCAAATCACTAAATTGTCCAGAGTATTTTTGTCCAAGTTCTTAATTCAATCTCTACACCATGGTGGGACCTTGTTGTTTACTGTAATAGCATCCGTTTAATAACTCACAAAAATAGTAGCCTAATGTCATATTAAACGTGTACATTTTAACATTAATGACTATTGCATTAGATATACAGAAAATAATATCTATTACAAATGCAGTAATCTCCACTGGCGAAAGAGTGGCAGCTGCCATGCAAAAAGAAAATATTGCCACCCCACTCGCCGCCCCAGCTGTCAGGAGTGTCCGCTATAATATATTCATATTTACTGGTATTGAGTGGTATAATACTTTTTCTCTACCATAGAGTTGTTAATCTCTATGGTAACCCATTCCAATATCTTTGATTCCCCCTTCCCTATAATATGGTTGAGTCCAAGAGCACCTGTTACTGTGCTGCTCCCTATCCCTTTCAGTGATAACACTGGGTGTCCGTCCATGATACTCTTAATAAGTAACAGAGCGGTCAGGATCGCACTAAACTAACCTAGTAGTAATAAAATATATTGCTGCAAAAGTTACAATGCAAAATGTTATAAACTTGCATTAGCAACAGCCAGCTGGGAGGAGACTTTGGGGTAGGCCCAGGACTAGGTGGAGACATTATATTTCGACAGTGGCCGGGGAACACCTCGGGATCCCCCAGTCAGAGCTGGCAAATGTAGCTCGGGTAAAGGAAGATTGGGGTCCCCTGCTGGAGCTGCTGCCCCTGTGACCCGACAATCGATAAGCGGATGAAGATGAATGAATAGCAGCAGCCATTTTTTATAGTTAAGATGTCTGAAATCGTCTACTAGTTAATGTAAGGCAGTCTTCAATATTATTGGTGAAGTTAGCTTGCTAGCAAATTGGCAGATGAAGTAGCTTGTAGCTAGCTGCTAGCAGCCATCATTGCCTGATAGCTAGCTAGCAAAGGGGCATTGAATTATGTTCATATAACTTGCTATGGATAATTCAGTTGATAATTTGTGAAGAAAGTTAAGGTATATCTAAAGTAATTCTTAATTAGACATCTCTAACATCCACAAAATGGAATGCATTTTCATATGTGATAAACCGTTGTAATAAAAATGGTGTTAGTGTATTGAATTGCTACTCTATTTATATCCTCAGTATATTCAGTGTTTGTGTAATTCCAGCAATATAAGGCATTCATTTTCAGGATGCACTGATTTATGCTTCTGCAATTGGCAGAATAATATAAACAATGTCTCAAAGCAAAATACTGCATCTTTTCCCCGAATGCTTAAATTGCATAATAATTTGAGAACTCCCAACAATCATAGAGATGTTTTACACCAGAAAAACTTGTACCAAACTTTGAACACATAAAAATCAAAGCGTAGAACGTAAAGGGTTACCAGACAACCCGTTTTTTTTGTCGTTTTCAGCTGAAATAAATCATGTTATATTTTTTTGTCTGACTTATTTGAATTTAACAGGTTATAATGATTTGCCACCATCAGTCTTTAAGTTTCTTCTTTTTTACAGATTATGATCCAATCACATTTTAGTACTCACGAGTTGCCAAGCCGAAGCACCTGTGCACACAAAATCCCACCTTGCTGTAACAACCATCTATGAAGGCAATGTTATTTGACAGAGTACATTTTGCAAAAAGTGCACAGCTTTCTATGACAAACTCATAAGGCAAGCAGACTCTGAGAAAGCAAGACTCTGTTGCAAAAATTACAACAGGCCACCGGACTCCAAACCCCCGAATAAAATTGGCAAAGTGAGTAGGCAAAATTCTGTAATGTTATTACAGTTGGTTTTGTTGTGTACAACTGAAACGTAGGCTGTATTAATTTTTCTGAGTATAATGTGTTCATGTTCATTTCTAAACAAACAGACGGAGGTGAGGCCTTCTCTAATAGAGCTCTAATAGAGCCAATTAAGGTTAGAAATGCAAACCCAGTGCAAACCTTCAAGTGTCTAGTAAAGACTCATCTCTTCAGCATTGACTAAACTATTAAGTATAGTCTGACCCAGGGGTGTGAAGGTGACTAGAAAGGCTTGATACTGTCCACCATTGCTGTCTTGCCAGATGGGTTCTCATTGCCACTGGGTTGCCCTTCCTCCAATGCCATTCAGGGGCAGATTCACTGGCTTGTTATTGTCTCTTTGTTGCATACTTGTACAATTGGGCTGTACTCTGCTGGCAATACTCGGCCCTCATTCAGAGTAGTTGCAGTTGGTGTGTGTACCTTTGGTTGATTCTTGGCAATGTCAGTGGATTGATTTCCTGCCTGTTGGGCCCTGCCTGGGGCCTCCCTCGGATAGGGCCACAGTGTCACTGGACCCCCCTGTCTCAACCAGGGAGGATCTTACGCTGCTATATTATTGTGCTGGTGGCGTATGGTCAGTTCTTCTCAATATAAATCCTTGTAGATTTAAGGAATGCTTTTTCAAAATTTTCCCTTTCACCTGCTCTTTTAAACTTATGATGACACGAGGTCTTGGCCCACACCTGCGGAGTACCAGGCTTGCCTCGTTGCTGTCCATGTCCAAAGGTCTCCTGGTTGTGTTGCAACAACACCTGATGATTTCAGCTGCCACTCTGCTGACTCCCCCACCCGCGGTTTTACCTGTCCTTGTCCATCTGGTTATGCTTTCCACCTGGACTAGGTATAAATAGACTCTGGACTCAGCCAACTTGCATTTATTAATTATTACAATTTGTACTCCTAATATGTTCACCCGGTACAGCCAGAAGAGAACTGGTCACACCTCTGAGCCTGGTTCATCTCTAGGTTTCTAAATTTCAGCCTTCTTATGGAGTATTTCCTAGCCACTGTAATTCAACACTGCTGTTGTTTGCTCCTTTGGATCTAAGGCTGGGCGTTTTGTAAAAGCACTTTGCGACCACTGGTGATGTAAAGGGCTTTTTAAAATAAATGTAATTGATTGTTTGATGTTATCTGGAGTGCAAACTCTCTTTTGTTGTTAGGCCACTCCAGGACTTTCAGATGCTTCTTACGGAGCCACTCCTTAGTTGCCCTGGCTGTGTGTTTCGGGTCGTTGTCATGCTGGAAGACCCAGCCACGACCCATCTTCAATGCTCTTACTGAGGGAAGGAGGTTGTTGGCCAAGATCTCGCGATACATGGCCCCATCCATCCTCCCCTCAATACGGTGCAGTCGCCCTGTCCCCTTCTCAGAAAAGAATGATGTTTCCACCTCCATGCTTCCCAGTTGGGATGGTCTTCTTGGGGTTGCACTCATCCTTCTTCTTCCTCCAAACACGGCGAGTGGAGTTTAGACCAAAAAGCTCTATTTTTGTCTCATCAGACCACATGACCTTCTCCCATTCCTTCTCTGGATCATCCAGATGGTCATTGGCAAACTTCAGACGGGCCTGGACATGTGCTGGCTTGAGCCGGGGGACATTGCGTGCGCCGCAGTATTTTAATCCATGACCGCGTAATGTGTTACTAATGGTTTTCTTTGAGACTGTGGTCCCAGATCTCTTCAGGTCATTGACCAGGTCTTACTGTGTAGTTCTGGGCTGATCCCACACCTTCCTCATGATCATTGATGCCCCACGAGGTGAAATCTTGCATGGAGCCCCTGACAAAGGAATATTGACCGTCACCTTGAACTTCTTTCATTTTCTAATAATTGCTCCAACAGTTGTTGCCTACTCACCAAGCTGCTTGCCTATTGTCCTCTAGCCCATCCCAGCCTTGTGCAGGTCTACAATGTTATCCCTGATGTCCTTACACAGCTCTCTGGTCAAGGCCATTGTGGAGAGGATGGAGTTTGATTGATTGTGTGGACAGGTGTCTTTTATACAAGTAACAAGTTCAAACAGTTGCAGTTAATACAGATAATGAGTGGAGAACGGGAGGGCTTCTTAAAGAGAAACTAACAGGTCTGTGAGAGCCGGAACTCTTACTGGTTGGTAGGTGATCAAATACTTATGTCATGCAATAAAATGCTAATTAATTATTTAAAAATCATCAAATTAGATTTTTGGGATTTTAGTTATGGATTACTTCTTTCACAGTTGAAGTGTACTTATGTTAAAAATTACAGACATCTATGTGCTTTGTAAGTAGGAAAACCTGCAAAATCAGCAGTGTATCAAATACTTGTTCTCCCTCTTTATCGAACAATAGTTTTATCACTCTATGGTTAAATTACATCATTTTAGTGGACGCTAAAATGTCCTACATATAATTGCAATTAGCAATATTGTAGGCGTTGTACGCGACTGTTAGTGTGAGCAAAATAATACTGTAGGCCTAAAATAACATGTGATGGATAAGTAGATGGTTTGCACCTTTCTTGTGTAAATCTGACAATTCGCCTCCTTGAAATTATTGAGCTCACCTCTTTCATTTAGATTAAAACCGAAATGCCCCAGGACGGTGCAGTTGTGAAAGGCTTTGGTGGCAGTTCTGCGAACTACCCCTAAATCAATGTTGTTAACAACTGCTCATTAAAACACTAAGCAACGACGATTATATTTCCCTGCACATCTTGACATTTCACCTTTCAGTTTTCTACAAACATTATAGCCTAGATATTTGAAAGTCTGCCTGACATATGCTCACTGAATTAAAATGTACAAGGATGATTCATTTTCAAATCTTAATGTGAAACAGGACAACAGTTTTTTCTATCCATGCATTTTAATGAACATTTCTGATTGAGTAAATATGGATGGAAAAGACAAAAATATCTACATACAGTAGTAGTTAAAATATTTCACACATGCTTGAGTGTAATTTTCTTAGTGCATACATTTGTGGCATCAATCAGTGTTGATGCCACAAATCTATTAAATAATACATATCGGTGCATTGGCACAAAACAACTCTAAACTAGGTTTAAACGTACTAGAATTAAGAAGCAAATAATAATTGTAGACCTGCACCAGGCTGGGAAGACTGAATCTGCAATAGGTAAGCAGCCTGGTGTGAAGAAATCAACAGTGGGAGCAATTATAAGAAAATGGAAGACATACGAGACCACTGATAATCTC
This sequence comes from Esox niger, assembly GCA_016801105.1. Taxonomy (NCBI): domain Eukaryota; kingdom Metazoa; phylum Chordata; class Actinopteri; order Esociformes; family Esocidae; genus Esox; species Esox niger. The sequence continues at coordinate 7,855 of JACXGJ010008601.1, read as the reverse complement.
CCTTGATCTGGGGCTCCACGCAAGATCTCACCCTGTGGGGTCAAAATTATCACAAGAACGGTGAGCAAAAATCCCAAAACCACACGGGGGGACCTAGTGAATGACCTGCAGAGAACTGGGACCAAAGTAACAAAGGCTACTATCAGTATCACACTACGCCGCCAGGGACTCAAATCCTGCAGTGCCAGATGTGTCCCACTGCTTAAGCCACTACAAGTCCAGGCCCGTCTGAGGTTTGCTAGAGAGCGTTTGGATGATCCAGAAGAGGATTGGGAGAATGTCATATGGTCAGATGAAACCAAAATAGAACTTTTTGGTAAAAACTCAACTCGTCGTGTTTGGAGGCGGAAGAATGCTTTGTTGCATCCAAAGAACACCATACCTACTGTGAAGCACGGGGGTGGAAATATCATGCTTTGGGGCAGTTTTTCTGCAAAGGGACCAGGACGACTGATCCGTGTAAAGGAAAGAATGAATGGGGCCATGTATCGTGAGTGAAAACCTCCTTCTATCAGCAAAGGCATTGAAGATTAAATGTGGCTGGGTCTTTCAGCATGACACTGGTCCCAAACACACTGCCGGGGAAACAACAGAGTGACTTCGTAAGAAGCATTTCAATGTCCTGGAGTGGCCTAGCCAGTCACCAGATCTCAAGCCCATAGAAAATCTTTGGAGGGAGTTGAAAGTCCGTGTTGCCCAGCGACAGCCCCAAAACATCACTGCTCTAGAGGAGATCTGCATGGAGGAATGGGCCAAAATACCAGCAACAGTGTGTGAAAACCTTGTGAAGACTTACAGAAAACGTTTGACCACTGTCATTGCAAACGAAGGGTATCTAACAAAGTATTGAGATTAACTTTTGTTATTGACCAAATATGTATTTTCCACCATAATTTACCAATAAATTCATTAAAAATCCTACAATGTGATTCTCTGGATTTTTTTTCTCATTTTGTCTCTCGTAGTTGAAGTGTGCCTATGATGAAAATGACAGGCCTCTCTCATCTTTTTAAGTGGGAGAACTTGCACAATTGATGGCTGACTAAATACTTTTTTCCCCACTGTGTGTGTAATATATATATATATATATCATGAAGTAACGGTCTTACTGGAGTTTTCTATTGGTAACTGATTGTTTCCAATTCCACAGGCTGAATCAGAACAGTTTTAAAAGGTCCAAATAAGAATGAACCACAAATTACACAGTATAGCAATGACAATCAACCACTTCGCAATGGGTTGAGGTGATTAGAATGATCGATTATGAACATTTATAAACAACACAATGTGGAATAATGGTCTAAAATCCTTTATTGAACAAAACTGAACAATTATTTTCAGAAGATGGTGGCTGCAGCATCATGAGGCTGTCATTTCTACAGCATTAGGTATACCACCAGGATGTGGACTTCAATAACACAGTAAATAACAACATTACAAATAATGTCACTGTACACAATTTCTACACCATGAGGCCCGGTTCAATGGCCAGCACACCAAGGCAAGTTGCTTAATCGAGCGCATGTTTGGCATGTTGAAAACCCGATGGATACATCTTTCTGAGGGCTCTGGAAGTGCGCCTTCTGTTTGTGCCCAATGTGGTTGCTGCTGCATTCTCCACAACCTTTGTCTCCCTTTCTCCACAACCTGTGTCTTTCATCTTGGAGGTGGCGGACAATTCTCAGCATGAGGAAGAGGGTGACAATTCAGAGGATTACGCAGCTGAGCAGGTTTCTGGCAACAACCTTTGGACTAGACTGAAAGTCACATCAGGACACTAAATTCACGCAGCACCTATTAAAGGAAACTGATAAATACTAAGCGATTCCACAATTCCAACTATTGAGTAAAAACTAGTGAAAGAAACTAGAGAAAACTAGTGTTCAACATAAAACGTAATTTGGCGGGCAGCAGCAGGTGCCTATTTCCCAGCTGCTACCACAATGTACATTTCACCTTAACTAATATGGCTAGGATGACATTTAAGTATTTGTATTTAAATGAAAATGTTACTCTTTATAATCGCTACACCCTCTCATTTTGAAGAATTCCTCTTCCCAGTGAAGAGTCTCATTCGCCCCCTCCACTCTGAGGACTGAAATTTCCTCAGCAATCCTTGAATAAAATATGTATGTGAATATGACTGTTTGAAGCGGGTATGGAGACAATATCCATATTCATAAGTTCGATATTACATTTTTATAATCAATTAGCTAAACCAACCTGCTAAAAAAAGCTGTCCCTCTTCCGGTAATTACTCTAATTAGCTAACGAAAACTAGTATCTCCACTGCACTGAACTGAATAATGCTAGCTAGCTAATCGAAAAGTCGGAGCAAATTTATAAATTTGCCGTTCCTTAAAATAAAGCTAATATTCAGTGACTACAATGCCCATTTCTTGTCAAATTTCATTTAATCATTTACAGGTACCATTTACCTGAAATAAGGAAAGTAAAAACGTACTGTTGCCAAGTTTGTCCGGCACTCCTGCTATGACTTCTGCGATATCAGTTGAATTCTCGCTGGCCAAGTCACCAACCCATGCATCCGCGAATAAAAGAGTGGATCAAAAACATATCTGGGCATTTTAGGTGTTCTTGGTAACTTGCGTTCTTTGGACTGGAACAGTACATGGACCATGAAAGATGACATCAAACGGGCTCATAAGAACACAAGAACGGACAAAAATGCCGAATGACAAACAGCCATTATGTCTGATCAAACTCGATTTCCATGGTTGTCAGATCGGTGTAACATCATACCATTCGAAACAAAGGTCATCCCCCTTCACAGGATGTAATTTGAAGTTCTATTAAACTAGCGAAAAATGCGTATATTCCGCGGTTCAGGTTGACGATTTTATAAATATTTCCATGGAGATATGCAATCAGATGCTTTTATGCTACGAGACTTGGTGGTTAGGACTGTTGCAATTGCATGATATCCAACTTTGTGTGAAAGGTAACGACTAATTTCATGCAGTTCATGTAATTATTCTAAACTACTGTAAGACACCCCACATGCACGGTTATAAACTTACATTTGTGCACAGGCCATTAAACGGTACTGCTTAAGCTGCCTATTATTAAAGTGCACAATATCGCGGAACACAGGATACAGCACTATGGGCAAAGCTGCGTAGTGTGTCATTACAACAAACCACTTGTCACAGATTTAGGAAATCTGTGGCAATACCCAGCCGTAATCCTGTGGCCTTCTTTTTTCATATTCATATAACATAAAAAGCAGACTAGTAGAAAATCCCTGATAAATATCAGTAATGAGAGTGGTATTGTATTAGTGTTTGTAAACAAACAGCATACAAGTTTCAGAAACGGAAGTATATTCAGTTCCATTAAAATAGTTAATACTGTTCAGGAAATGTATAAACAATAGTTATTCCATTCTCACCTCTATAGTCTTTATGGCAGGATGTCCTTCCTTCAGCAGTTTGTCTCCTTGGAACTGGACACTGTTGACTCTCTTCTCCCGGTGCTCCAGTTCTTTCATCAAGCCCTGAAACAAATCAACAAAAACTGAATGAAGAGTATAATTACATAAGCAGGTGCATTCAAAATTAGAACCAAATGGTAACACAAAATGTCAGTATGTGGCCTGTGGTGATCTCTCCACCTATCTTACCCCACTGCCATATCTAATAAAAACTTTTAGTAAATACACAAAATATTAAAAGGTGTATAAAAACAATGAAAAACGAATACAAACTTTCTAGGCATTCAGTTGAAAGGATAGGGTTCTCATTGACTTGAATTGTGAAAAAAGAAATGGATGGTGAGATTGTAAATAGCCATACTGAGTAGTTGTCTTTCTTGGCCGTCATGTTGGTGTTGCGTTCGCTCCAGTCATAGTTGACCTCATCCTCTTCCTTCTCATTCAGCCACATCAACTCCTTTGTGGCTGCAGTAACAAAAGCATGTAGCCCGTCTAGGCTTCGCAGACGAACCTTAGATGAATTCTGAGGAGAAAGGAATATCAGCAAAATAAGAGACTGTAGGTGCATTAGGTAATTTGGGGATTTGTCATGACCATACCAGAAGCTTCCCATACTGCTGATCCAGCTTGGATAGGTAGTCTCTGTAAGCCCCTTTGCTGACAAATGAGAGCTGATTCTTAAGGGACATAGAAATGCATAATGAGTACAGTACCTCGGAGAACAAATTCAGCAGAAAACAAAAAACTATAGAAAACCTTACATTTGCCAACATTGCTTCCCCTGCAACTCTTTCAAAACCCAAGTAACTATATATAATATCACACTAGAAAGTGTAACATTGCTATATTAACATTGAGTATGATCAGTAACCAAAGAGGATCAATGATAAGAATCATTTTAACTTTCCCCAACTCCAATACTCTCCCAGGTCCTTTTTTCCATTCTGTACCTCATCTGCTTTTGCCCTGTCGATCTTAGTATAGAACTCTTCCACTGACTGGTGCAGGCCACGGTGGCTGCCCAGCTGGGACTCCACATTGGGCAGATCCGAGCCCCACTCGCCCTGGTCCACACGCCGTTGGTTCTCTTCCACCCAAACCAGCAGGTCCTGGATGTAGCGCAGGGTCACCTCGTCCAGCTCAGGGCGTATCCTCCCGGCAGCATGTTGGAGGGTGTGGGTCATGGGTATCTGGGCATGAGTTACTCCAGACTTCAGGCGCAGGTTGTACTCGCTGCGTAGGTTTACCAGACGCTCGTGAAGCCGATACACTCTTTTGGGAAATTAGGAGGAAGCCATAATGAATCTCTGTTCACAGTCAACTGGCCAGGAAGTGCAATGAGTTGGAATGACCATGTTAATAATATTAAAGTACATGGTAATACTGTGGTTATACTGGAGCACAATAATATGCACACTGGCATTAAAAGAGTTAAACACTGGTCTTGGCAGTTCCAGTGCTATGGGCCACAGTTTCTGTGGCACATTTACTACTGCAGCATGGGCTTGAATACCACCCACTGCACAAAAATCGACCATCTAGATTTCAACATTACCTGGAAAGAAAATCTTTACAACAGGTTGAACTCTAGGTTTGTTCTGACCTGCGGTACATTTGTTCAGCTTGTAGGTGACGTCCATCCTTCAGAAGCTGCACATCATTGAAGAGATAGCGGATCATGCTTTCTGCCTTGTCCAGGTCTGTCTCTACCTCTGCTGTATGAGTGTCAGGCTTCCCTGAGCTCAGCAATCGGATATCCTACAACCAAAACAGAGTTTAAACAACATGACCTACATTAAATTTATGGCAGAAAAAAATGGCAGTGGTGTTCCACCTTGATGACATAACATTTCTAGACAATAGTCCCAATAATGTTTTAGAATATCATATATCACAATATTTGCTTGGTATTCATTCATAGCATCACTGAAAAGCCTTAGAGGTAAACGACTGTCTGCCTCTGGAATGAAGACGTACCATTTGCAGCAGTCCCTCCGCCTGGTTGAGCTGCTCCTCACAGACCCCTGACTCCATCTGGACCTTACTAACGATCCTCTGCAGCCGCTCCAACCTGAGGGTCAAAGGTTGACATCAGTTGAGATACATTCCATTGCTTCTCGTAACTTAGCTATAAATCTGGGACGTTTAGTGAGGTAACGTCTAATGGCCAAAAGTGGTTAATTCCCCCTTGGCCTTGTGAAATAACTTAATTTTTTCATCCTCAGTTGGTTAAACAAATCTTTTAAAACCCATATAAATACAATGGAGCATCAATAAAAAAGGCAGACAGCTATCCACAATTTTCTCAGAAACCTTACACTTGGACAAACACTCACTCATTCTTTGTCTTATTTTTACAAAGTAAAAACTCTAAACCAAAGGTCTGACTAGCAAAGGCCATGATCAAGGATTTCTTGACAGCTAGTCCTCTTGTAGCAACAATTATAGGACTCTGATAATGCTGTGATGTAGTGAAGTTGTGACTCACCACTCACAGTAGATCTCCTGACCACTATGCTTTGAAGATTTACTAAAGGCTGGCAAGTCTTGTGATAACCAACCCTTTCCGAAAACAATGCGCCCTGTTTTCTTGTTATTTAGAAAAGGATTGTCCAATAATAACTTTGCTCATGACGAAAATAATCACATTATTTAACAGCATGGAACAGTTTCCCATGGCAACGGCAGTGTCTCAATATTTCAGTGAGTCATTGTGGGTTTGTCCAGCTGTATTTGCCCTCAATTCTCTTCTCACAGTGACAAATCTAGTTTTGATATACATAGTTACAGTAGCCACATTGTTGGGTGAGAATAACCAGTTTACATTATGACTAATAAAAATGTAGGTTGCTCTGACAACAACACCATGTGACAGTTTAATTCACAATCAGCAAAAAAGCACAGCAAGATGAAAATAAATTAATGAAAGATGAATGCCACTGGCAGGTTTTTTACTGTGGAAAATAAATACTTTCTTGGGAATGTATCTATTTAAGAAAGGCTTCTGTGCAGAGAAAAGCCTAAGGGAAGAGAGAGATTTATTTGGTTTTGTTTTTTAATTTATTTGTTTTTGTTTTCCAGGTTATTTGACCAGAAACACATTTTATTTACACAAACAACCTAGGGATCTAGTGCTATTTTTGCCACCCACCGGAATATGTCCTAGCCTCACTAAAAAGCTGAGGACTCATGGACAACAAGGACACTGCAAGTGCATATAAAAAAACACTATAGAATTGCATGTGGATATTTTTTAAAGAAAAAATACAGTTGTTCATTTTGATACATGGTGTGTCTACTGAATTTTGTAGTTTATTTTGGTACCAAATATCTTAATTTTTTGTGTATCTTATCTTTGACCATCTCTGGGTATTCATAGTTTCCAAACTACAGCCAACAAGCTAGTCTAATAGTTACTGTCCCTAGGTGAAAGACTCAAACCGTTAATATTTTCAACATATTTCCTTTATGTTCCTTTCATATTTCTCATATATTGGTATTTGAGAAATAATTGTGGACTGATATTCCTATAAGACAAATACGGCAGAAACAATGAACATATCTACATTTTTCATGTTTGTATGATATACCATCCGTGTTGACTTTACAAGGGGATCTAGTTCTTCTATGCCAAACTGATGTTCTATTACATACAGATGGATACATTTAAAAAGGTATGGAATACAATATGAAAGATTCACAAACCTCTCAAATTCAGTTCTTAGCAGACGCTCCCTCTCCAGTATGGCAACATGAAGACGACCCCACTCCTTCTCCACATCAAAGGGATGGTACCCAGGGGGCACCTTGACTTGTCCTGCCTGAGCTGCACTCTGCATGAACAGAAAAAACAGGACACACATGTGAAATATTTATACATACATATATATATATATATATATATATATATATATATATATATATATATATACATACAAACCCGATTCCAAAAAAGTTGGGACACTGTACAAATTGTGAATGAAAACAGAATGCAATGATGTGGAAGTTTCAAATTTCAATATTTTATTTAGAATACAACATAGCTGACACATCAAATGTTTAAACTGAGAAAATGCATAATTTTAAGCGAAGAATAAGTTGATTTTAAATTTCATGGCATCAACACATCTCAAAACAGTCGGACAAGGCCATTTTTACCACTGTGTGGCATCCCCTCTTCTTTTAATAACAGTCTGCAAACATCTGGGGACTGAGGAGACAAGTTGCTCAAGTTTAGGAATAGGAATGTTGTCCCATTCTTGTCTGATACAGGCTTCTAGCTGCTCAACTGTCTTAGGTCTTCTTTGTTGCATCTTCCTCTTTATGATGCGCCAAATGTTTTCTATGGGTGAAAGATCTGGACTGCAGGCTGGCCATTTCAGTACCCGGATCCTTCTTCTA
>JACXGJ010008600.1:0-26646 GCA_016801105.1 Esox niger | reverse complement strand
GTGTGTCCCGTGAGAGGTGTGTGTGTGACACTGTGTTCTGGGACAAGTATGTGTGCAGGGGACACACTGGTCAAAGGTACAGGTGTGTGTGCAGGAGAAATGTCGAGCAAAGCCGTGTGTGTTTGGAGTGTGTGTGTACTATGTGTGTGTTTGAGCAGGGGTGTGTGTGTGTCCCTCATGGTGTCAGTTGTCATGGTTACAAGCAAAGGATCGGTAGAAGTGAAAGATGAGATGTGGGTCTCTAAGGATGATACGGAATCTGTTTGACCAGTAATGTCTGCCTCGGAACTGGTTGCTACTCTTTTATTACTTCTGCCTAGAGCCAAAGAAAAGTGTGATGGCCCAAATAGCCCATCCCACTCAGTGACACCTGACACAGGTATCCCCTTTCTGTCTGTCACACCTGACACGGTTAGCTCCTCCCTTTCAGTCACACCTGACACAGGTATCCCCTTTCTGTCTGTCACACCTGACACAGGTAGCTCCTCCCCTTCAGTCACACCTGACACAGTTAGCTCCTCCCTTTCAGTCACACCTGACACAGGTATCCCCTTTCTGTCTGTCACACCTGACACAGGTAGCTCCTCCCCTTCAGTCACACCTGACACAGGTAGCCCCTCCCCCTCAGTCTCACCTGATGCAGGTAGACCCTCCCCTTCAGTCTCACCTGACCCATGTATGCTGGTCATGGTCTGTGGATTCAGATTAAGAGTGACTTCAGAGGTGACCTTTAACCCTTGCTGTACTGTGATGCTCCGTATTGTCCTCCATGCAGAGGACCTATCCTGTTCCGTCAGACCAGCCAGTGAGTCCCTGTGTGGGGAATGGGTCCGGCCCGGCTCTCCTGAACCTTCAGCAGGGCTGGAGCTAAAAGGAGTGGGCTTAAAGAGAGGGAGGAGCAGGGTTCTGGGGAGGGACGAGTGTGTCTGTTCTTCTGTGGATGAGTGTGTCTGTTCTTCTGTGGATGAGTGTGTCTGTTCTTCTGTGGATGAGTGTGTCTGTTCTTCTGTGGATGAGTGTGTCTGTTGTTCTGTGGGTGAGTGTGTCTGTTGGTCTGAGGATGAATGTGTCTGTTGTTCTGTGGGTGAGTGTGTCTGTTGTTCTGTGTGTGAGTGTGTCTGTTGGTCTGAGGATGAATGTGTCTGTTGTTCTGTGGATGAGTGTGTCTGTTGGTCTGTTGATGAGTGTGTCTGTTGGTCTGAGGATGAGTGTGTCTGTTGGTCTGAGGATGAGTGTGTCTGTTGGTCTGTGGGTGAGACTGGCTCAGTGGGTGTAACACGCGTATTATCAATTATCTGAATGTTGGGTGGAGTGTGTGTGTCAGTGTGTGTGTCAGTGTGTGTGTTCAGTCTGGCAGGGTCGTAACCTATAGTGACGTATTTAACAGGCTGATGACCTCCGGATGTATCCACTCCATTGTCTGGTTCTTCCTCAGGAAGCAGGGGGACTTCCCTATCGGCATGCCCAGCCACAGTGAGCTCTGCCTGGGGAAAGGAGGGGGTTGACAGCCTCTGAAGGGTGCTGCTGGAACCAGGAATCCAGCCCAACTTTGAATCACCCACAAAGCTTGTAGAGTATCGACGGCTGTCCCTTTCTCCCCTCTCTCCCTCCTCTCCCCTCTCTCCCCCCTCTCCCCCATGAGTAGTCTGGGCCAAGCTGGATCTGGTGTCGTTCTTGAGAGTTTTGTTGCTTTTGACACTTTTGAATCTTTGTTGTAAAGACACACCCGTCAGAGGGCCTTGACGCTCCAAAGGATTCCATTCTGCTTCCTGACCTAGAAAACACACACACACACGGTGAAAAGAGAGTGGAAACACTAACGCACACTGACAAAACAAAATATGACCAATTTGAATCATTTACCAGGGAAACACATTATTACAGCAATAACCTGGAACCATCCCCCAGAGTGCATTGCTGTTGGTCAGTAACACTATAGAACCCAATTCCCCCAGAGTGCCTTGCTGTTGGCCAGCAACACTATAGAACCCAATTCCCCCAGAGTGCCTTGCTGTTGGCCAGCAACACTATAGAACCCAATTCCCCCAGAGTGTACTGCTGTTGGTCAGTAACACTATAGAACCCAATTCCCCCAGAGTGCCTTGTAAATAACAAGGTGTTATTTACAATTCTGTATAGGGAACAGGGTGTAATTTAGGGTTCTGTATAGGGAACAGGGTGTAATTTAGGGTTCTGTATAGAGAACAGGGTGTAATTTAGGGTTCTGTATACAGAACAGGTTGTAATTTAGGGTTCTGTATAGAGAAAAGGGTGTAATTTAGGGTTCTGTATAGAGAACAGGGTGTAATTTAGGGTTCTGTATAGGGAACAGTGTGTAATTTAGGGTTCTGTATAGAGAAAGGGGTGTAATTTAGGGTTCTGTATAGGGAACAGGGTGTAATTTAGGGTTCTGTATAGGGAACAGGGTGTAATTTAGGGTTCTGTATAGGGAACAGGGTGTAATTTAGGGTCCTGTATAGGGAACAGGGTGTAATTTAGGGTCCTGTATAGGGAACAGGGTGTAATTTAGGGTCCTGTATAGGGAATGCTATCTAAACACTAAAACTTGAGGCCTGATTAAAATAAAACCAAATAATGTCATAGACTAATAAAAACAGACATTTCTCAAGTGAATCAATGTCACTCCCTAAAAACAGAACCCATTTACATGACCAGACACTGTCTTACTGCCACCACTCTAATTAATTATATTACTTGCTTAACATCCTTGTGCCATAAATATCAACCACAGAACACATTCAAACAGAGAAAATCCTGGTTTTAAACCAACTACACAGAAACAAAATGTTGTCAACAATCTGACGATCTTAAGAGTTTAAGTACTGACTGCCTGTACCAAAATCACAGCACTCGAGCATCCATTTCAAATCTGTTATTTCATACCTGTGATTAAGATAAGGAGAAGCAGAATTATTTGGAGACGCATCTTGTGTCTGTAGACATTTTAGTGGCAGTTGCTCATCTGGTATCTTCAGATATTTCAGTAGCAGTTGCTCATCTGGTATCTTCAGATATTTCAGTAGCAGTTGGTCATCTTATGTCTGAAGCCTTTCAGTAACAGTGGGTTCAAAAATTCCATACATACACGCAGGTCAGAGGTCATGGGGGATCCGTTTATAATCGTGACCAGACACTGAGATCTCCAAACCTTCCAAGACACGCTGAGACACCATCCAAAAGGAAACCTAGTTTTTCCTTTTCTCTTCCTAGTCCACTGTCAATAAACACTTACTGGCCATTCTTACTGCACCTCCCACCCAAACGTCCTGGACAGAAGAAGAAAAGCCTGGAATTTCCCTGCCCATTTTTTCTCTCTCTCTCTTACTAACTCTTCCCTCTCCCCCTCCCTCTCCCCCTCACCTCTCCCCCTCCCTCTCTAACAGAAACGGGTAACAAGACACATCTGTATTTCCTCTGTGCAGGGAGCGTGTGTGTGTGTGTGTGTTTATGTGTGTTTTTGTGTGTGTGTGTATGTGTGTTTTAGTATAAAGTGTAGCCATTGGACTTACATTAGATCCTGGCTGCGTTTCCTGTGCCGTACAGGGAGAGACAGACAGACTTAGGGAGCTTGGCGGGGGGGCAGACTGCGCTGCTTTAAATCGCTGAGCAGGAAACTGCATTTAACAGGACAGAGGCAGATGGAGTCACGGCAGGTAATGACTGTGTTCAGACTGTTTCACCCTTCCCATGAGGATGGTAGTTATTTTTTTCCGTACAGCACCCAGAGGCTGGTCCAAATGGCCCCCTGTTGCTTATTTAATGGATGTCCCAAATGGCCCCCTGTTCCTCATTTAATGGATGTCCCAAATGCCCCCCTGTTCCTTATTTAATGTATTCTGACCAAGACAGGGAGTCCTTTATACAAACCTCATGTCAGCTGTTAAAATCTACCTCATGCTTGATTTGGTCCCTGTCCAACAACACATTGTGTTATGGCTTAATTCAGCATCCCTAACCCACATTGTGATGCATGGTGTGCTTCATTACATGAAGGTGGTCCCATGTCTGTGTCCAGCTACACAGAATGGTACACCATGAAAAAAGGGTTTTCTAAATCGGGACAGTTAGCTTCACATTCCAGTGTAGGTTCAACCCTTCAGTGGGGCGTAACTCAAGCAGCCCAGTAATATGCTCCAGTCAGCCAAAGACCGGACGGGCCAAAGCCGCCATCAATATTATCGTAGCACTGATGGATTTTCTTTTGAATTCATAACCGATGAGAATGTGTCCTCTCTCACGGATTGACGCTTCGGTATGAGTCAACTTTGAGTTTGATATTCGGACATTGAATTAAGACAATGCTAAAACAACAACATACACTAGATATTTGACTATTTGTCTGAAATGTTGGCCAACCAGTTATATTGGGTCATACAGGACATAACGCACATGGTCTGCAAACATAAAACCTGTGTTGGAATGAAATGTTTGAAGGGGTGTAGAACAGTAAAATGGCCCAAACCATATTCATACTCTTTGGAGTGCCCAAAAATAATCTACGAATATAACTTAATCATCATATTCTTTGTTATACATTGAAATCCCTGATATTGTCAAACTGGTGTTCTCAGTCATTAAACCAGTTGCAATTATATGTAAAATAAAAAAAATAGATAAAATGTTCATTAGATTCCTAGAATATTGGTTCCACGGACATTCTAATATAAATATACTGAATATTCTTGAATGGGATATGTGGGACATGATATTTTTGATAATGAAACTTGCAAGAAAGTAGTTTTCCGAGTCAGGTGTTTGATTGTGGTGTGCAAGATAAACACACAGAGCCAAAGATAAATAGAAAATATAGAAATGTATAAACGGTCAATGCCACATGGAAGGAAAATCCCAGCCTACAGTAAATCCGGAGCTTGTCAGCAGAAGGCGATGTGTGTGGTTCATTTGACGCTTCCAATGTGTGACGTATAATCCAGGCGACGAGACGCTTGAGCAACAACTGCCAGTAAGCAGCATTCGTAGCTTGTCAGCTAACATTACCGAAAGATAAAGCTTTTTAGAAGCGTTCATGTAATTTAGCCACTGTGTTTCGAACGCATGTCAGTCTTCAAGTGAGTTTTCTAATCTAATGACATATTTACGATCTTGCTAGGTTGGAACTAATCTATTTGCTAATGGAAGTAAACAGGCTAACCTCCCCGAACATGAGCGCAATAAACTATTCCGCCCGTGCTGAAGAAGAGGTCAGCTGGACAAATAAAGAGGGACTTTGGCTGAATATTGTCGTAAAAGAAGAAGAGAAAGAATTTACAGTGACAGAAGATGGAGATAATGGGGACGCTGAGAAAGAGGAAGTCGCTTATGGATTGAAGGAAGGGGAGATAACTGTCACACTGAAAGAAGACGACGGGGAAGAAGATGAGGAGCAAGATTTGTTAAACGCCAGTAAGTGCAGTAGGCTGTTTCACGCTAAAGTCAACACGAGCATCCACGTCTTTAAAACATAATTTCCAAATTAAGCCATTTACTTCACTGTTCTCAGGTAGAAGGACAATTGTTGTTTTTAAAAGCTTGTTAAAAGGTCGCACGTATGCTGACTTTAGCAAGACAATTTAATTTTTTTCATACCGTGACAACTCTTTAACAAACATTTTGAAGGGTACTTTTTTATTTGTGTGTGATGATGACCCTGGTAACGAGGCCACCGTTGGCTAGTTTGAATCTGATTATACTGTAGTAATCTGTCGTCATCGCTAACGGGCACAGTTGAAACTGAAACTAGCAGTATAGTTAACCCACAACAGTGTCGGACTAACTTGCGCTGCTTAATATTTATGTAAGAAGAAAAACAATATCGATTAATGAATCACAGCATATGTGTCATAAAACTACTTAAAAGACTGTTTGCAGACTGAGCCTAGTGGGCTAGCTACTTTAACACTTCATTTTCCATCTCAGCTTTTAACGATAATCAGCTAGACTCTGAGGGTTGAAGATTTTAAGAGTGCTTGACCTTTTTGGACCATGTCAATGTTTTTGTAGGTTTAGATGAGCAGCATTTCAATAAATACAGATGGGTCGTGTCCAGAGTCTTTAGGCAGAATCCAGATCAGCTGCACAACCAGGTGGACTGTGGACAGTAACTGCTGGAATCATCAGGCTGAAACTAAAAATGCAACCAGGCAGGAAATAGCACCACCCATTTTGCCCACACCAGACCACCAAAGTAACCTCCAACCACCTTGAGAGAGAGCAGCGTTTACTTGCTTGCTGGGCTGTAGGCCTGCCATCGGGGTGGAAGGTAGAGGTATTACTGCTGGGCTGTAGGCCTGCCATCGGGGTGGAAGGTAGAAGTATTACTGCTGGGCTGTAGGCCTGCCATCGGGGTGGAAGGTAGAGGTATTACTGCTGGGCTGTAGGCCTGCCATCGGGGTGGAAGGTAGAGGTATTACTGCTGGGCTGTAGGCCTGCCATCGGGGTGGAAGGTAGAGGTATTACTGCTGGGCTGTAGGCCTGCCATCGGGGTGGAAGGTAGATGTTAAGGGGAAGATAGTGCTCCCAATATGGGCCAACAATCTCTCTTTATCGGAGCACCTCAACATCTCGACTGTAGTGGGAATGTTACATATAAATGTAAGAAATGTTACATTTGACTTTGTATCAGGTATGCTTCATAAAAGCATCTTTCCCTGCCATCTTGCTTCCTTGTAACTTTGCTTTCTCAAGCTGGAATTACTGGATAGCAACTACACATTTAGAGCAGAACAAATTTACATTGGCTGGTGCCCGACCTTCCATAAGGTCACTAGGAAGTATCAAGCAGCACTTATCCTACACCATCCCGGAAATGCTGAGGCATTTCTCACCTCCACAACCAAGGCCATCAGGTATTGTTGGTGTTCCCCAATCAGGATTTGAACATCAGCTTGATTATACCACTACAGAAATGACTAGAAACACAATAGAAAAAACTTAACTGACAGCTTCATATAAAATAACATCAAAACATATTTTGGTTCTCAGTTTCAAATTTCCACCATGAGTTACAGTGGCAATATGTTTTCAAGACATTTACTGAAATACAATAGGCCAGGTGCCTGAAATTTTAGCCGGTATGTAACAGATTATGTTGGTGCGTTTTTATAATCACCCAACCTTTGTCATGAATTGATTAATCTGACATTGTCATTCACACAGGAGAGAGACATGACTGTTGTGGATCGTCTGGGAAACCAAAACAACATCATGATGCTAACAAGCAAGAGAAGCTCAAGAAACCCCAGGAGAAACACACAGGAAAGAAACTTCATTTCTGCTCTGACTGTGGGAAAAGTTTACTATCTGCAACAGACCTAAAAATTCACCTGAGAAGCCATACAGGAGAGAAACCTTATGGTTGCTCTCATTGTGGAATGAGTTTTTCCAGATCACAATCTTTGAAATCACACCTGACAATTCACACAGGAGAGAAACCGTATAACTGCCCTCAGTGTGGAATGAAATTCTCTAGATCACAATCATTGAAATCTCACTTGAGAATTCACACAGGAGAGAAACCATATGTTTGTGATCAATGTGGGAAATGTTTTGCTACATCAGGCCAGCTGAATTTACACCAGAGAACGCACACAGGAGAAAAACCTTGTAGCTGTGACGTGTGTGGGAAATGCTTTACTAGATCAGATCAACTGTTAGTCCACCAGCGAGTACATACTGGAGAGAAGCCATACAGCTGTAATCAATGTGGGAAAAATTTTACCACACAAAGCAGCCTGAAGTCCCACCTGAGAACTCACACAGGAGAGAAGCCTTGTAGCTGTGATCTTTGTGGAAAGAGATTCACCCAGTCTATACACCTGACTATACACAAGAGAACACACACAGGAGAGAAAGCATACCACTGTTCTGACTGTGGCAAGCGCTTTGCTACCTCAACTGAACTGATAAAACACCAGAGAACACACACAGGAGAGAAACCCTACAGCTGTGATCAGTGTGGAAGGAGATTCACTCAGCTGGGTCACCTGACAACACACAAGCAAACACACACTGGAGAGAGGCCTTACCACTGTTCCAACTGTGGGAAAAGTTTTGTTAGGTCAGCGCATTTACGTTTACATCAGAGAACACACACTGGAGAGAAACCTTATAGCTGTGATCAGTGTGGGAAGAGATACTCTGATTCAAGGATTCTCATGAAACATCAGAAAATACATACAGGCAATCCTGCAAGTATTGAATGATCCCTAACACATGAACTGAGTAGCATGAAGCAATTGTACAATGAAAGTCATAAAAGGAACGTGTAAAAACGTGTAAAATGTCTCTTCCATTACAGACTAGAAACATGATAGTGAAAGTAGTAATTAGCAATTTAACTACATTTTGCTGTTGCTGGGTGGTAGTTCAGCCGGATTAAAATCTTTAATGTTTCAGTTGTTACATTTTGCAATGTTGCGATCTAGCCAGCTAGCTAATAATAATTATGGTAATTAGGTGGGTTCTTATTTGTCCTCTTTCACATGTGTATAAGGTGACAGATAAGCATGTGTCAAACAGAACCGTGCTTTTTTGCACTTAGTTAATTAAGTAAACTGTAACTAGCTTTGGAGTAGCTTAACTAATTCCTGTTTGAAGTGTTTGGTAGTTTGGTCAACTATATTTTTTTGAATAGCTTCCCCAACACTGACAATGAGGGATTTTTTTTTATATGTTAGTATAATAAATGTATTCTAATAATTTCCTTCATTTTGCATCATTGCTAAAGACAGGTGCTGCTAGAGGGGTCAGTTGTACTGAATTCTTGTTCATCAAACAGAAGGATGATACTGGTTAAACTTGTAGCCTACTTACCTGAGGTGAAATAGGAAAAATAACCATCATCCTGACAGTTGAATATCAATCACCCACTAGTTAATACTAAGTTTTCACCTCCAGCTTGCTAATATTAGTCAACTTACATTATATCGCTAACACAATCACTTTAAACTTAATAATGCTATGTTAGTTTGACACATTTTATGCCAACTAACAATGCTCAGGCAAACATCCAATAGCTAATGTTAACCAACTAATATTACACAGTAACTTCAAACTTAAGCAAGATTGAAGAGGGAGTCAGGGTTGGGGCTGCTTTTCTTCCTGTTTTTTGTCTTTGAAATTGCCACAAAACCATGCCTGTTTTCACCATTATCATGAAGCTGTTGACGTGTTCATTTTAGCACATTCATTGGTCTGTAATCAAGGGAAAATATTGTGTTGGCTTTAACTCAGATACATGATGGGTGGTGTCTATTGGGGAATGTTGAATGTTTTACTCCCAAGGTGGTAGAATGAGCATTTTCATTATTTAGGTAGTTATTATATGACATTATTGCTTTTATGTATTAATAAACTGCAGATCTAATGACTAATTTTCTTTTACCACGGAAGCTGTTGTGGTGGTTGTTTTTAGGTCTGGTGTTAAAGCGAGGAGTCAGGTTGAGGGTCTTTGTTGGTTCTAAATGAAACAAACATAGACGTTGGATATCATCTAGAACGGCTGCGCACCTGTGTCTGTATATAGAGTAATAGAGTCTGAGAGAGAAGTAGCACTGTTTATTTAGGATTACATTTGAATATATTAATAATGTTTGTAGTACATTATACAACCTCGTTTACAAAAATGTTGGCTACGAATATTGGATGGCCGTGATCTTTGGGCCCTCAGACGGCACTGCATTAAAAACAGATATGGTTCTGTAGTGGAAATCACTGCATGGGCCCAGAAACACTTCAAAAACATCTGTCTGTGAACACAGTACGTCGCTGCATCCACAAATGCAAGTTGAAACTCTACCATGCAAAGAAGAAACCACATATAAACAAGACCCAGAAATGTCGCCACCTTTGGGCCCAAGCTCATTTAAGACGGACTGAGGCGATGTGGAAAACTGTCCTGTGGTCTGACAAATCAAAATTAGAAAATAGTTTTGAGAATCATGGACACCGTGTCCTCCAGACTAAGGAGAGGGACCATCAAGCTTGTTACGAGCACACAGTTCAAAAGCCAACATCCATGATGGTATGGGGGTGCATTAGTGCACATGGCATGGGTGATTTGCACATCTGTGAAGACACCATTAATGCTGAACAATATATACAGGTTTGGAGCAACATATGCTGCCATCCACATGACATAATCTTCAGGGAAGATCTTACTTATTTCAACAAGACAATGCCAAACCACATTCTGTATGTATTACAACAGCATGGTAAAAGCGTCTGGGTGCTAAACTGGCCTGCCTGCAGTCACCCATTGAAAACATTTGGACATTATTAAATAAAAAATATGACAAAGGAGACCCCGAAGTGAAATCCTATATAAAACATGAATATCTAAATCCTATATAAAGCAACGATGGGAAAACATTTCACTTCCAAAACCACAACAATTGGTCTCCTCAGTTCCTAAATGTTTAAACAGTGGTAAACATGATCCTGTCCCAACTTTTTTGAAAAGGGTTGCTGGTATCAAATTCAAAATGGGCGTGTATTTGATCAAAAACAATAGTATTTCTCAGGTTCAACATGTGATATGTTGTCTTTGTACTATTTTAAATAAAATGTAGGGATGATTTGCACATTATTGTATTCTTTTTAGGAACTGCATCCCAACTTTTTTGAACAAGGGGATGTATTTGACATAAAACATTAATACACAGGTATCTCACAGTTAACTTGCTAATAGGACTTGCTATCCTATAAATACCACAGGCTTATTCAGAGTTCGGTAAAATAGATTTGGTTACTCTCTGCCATGGATTTGTGGTGCCCTTTTTTAGGAAATAATGTATTACGCATTAATAAGTCAATATATTGTATTATTTATACAATAAACATATCACTCATAATAAATCTCAGTCTTAAAGCAAAAAAAGCATCGATTTAAAGTTGAATTAATTCATACGTACATCTGATGATTTAATGATTTTTTACTGCGTTACTCTGTAGTCAGCAGAGCACTTGGTTGATACCGGAGCGCAACGCTACCAGTGTGACGTATAATCTAGTGGACTAGACGTTCCTTGAATAAAAACAACTTACGCAGGTCCACTTCTGGCTTTGCTAGACGAGGCAATACAGATTTTAAAGGCATTCGTGTACGTAAACTATTGTGTTACTCTGACCCGTTTAATTATTTATTTTATTTATTTTTCTATTCACGTTGTTATAAGTCAGCTGTACTCGCTGGTTAGTACTAACCCTAGTACTAACCCTAGTACTAACCCTAGTACTAACCCTAGTACTAACTAGCTAACATCCCGGGACCATGAACTCAATAAATTACACCCCCTCTGCTAAAGAAGAGGTCTGCTGGACGTTGAAAGACGATCTGGGCCTGAACATTGTAGTCAAAGAGGAGAGTGAAGAGGAGGCTGTGACTGTAAAAATGGAAGAGGGTGAGGTTGTGTCTGTGAAAGCAGAGGAGGCCCTGTTCAGAGTGAAAGAGGAGGACGCAGAAATTACTTTTAAATTGAAAAAAGAGGAGGAAGATGATACGGTACATCTGATTAACACCGGTGAGTAACGACAAATAACGATACACGAGGGTGGAACCGTTTGTTTTTAAAGGGTAGGAAGAATCTCTGTTCAATAGAAGCCTACACACGCACCCGAAGTTTTAATGCAAACAAACTGCTCGCTTTTCTTATTTATAGAATTCCGACTTATACCTAAGTCATGAAGGTACATGTCTACAAGCAGTGTGAAATAAGTAGAATAACAGCCAGAAATTCCATTACTATGTAAATTCGGACCAATCTATTGCAATGTATGTATTGTTCAACTTAAATGCTACGCACTCATCGCTAGACTAAATAATACGTTCGGCCGTCGCGCCAGTCCTATGCAAGCATGTTATAGTATAAACTGAAGATGGGTTAACTAGCCCGGCATTTCTCCACCAGGGAATATCAACGCAAAGTTGAAAAAATGCACTTGCATTGCCAGGGTTGTGGGTTTGATTCCGAACGAGGACGGTGATGAAAATCTAAAGTCAAAACTCTTTAACGCAGGTGAGACTGAGATCCAATTACTCTCTATTACAATACGTTTTATGTATATTTGCAAATGGAGACAAAAAGACACTCACACAAGATCAGTGACAGATCTGCTGCACAGTTCAGAGAAACCTATTTTATGTGAAAGAGGTGTACCAACATCTTGCAAATTACTCACCTTTGAGCAACACATGACTCTCAGTCTAGTTTAGTTCCTTTGATTAGTTTAGCTCTGTTAACACAACTTGCATTTTCCTACTGTGTGAATACATGGATTCGGTTCTTTACTATCAACATAGAGGTCATGTGACCTGCCGATGTACAGGCGGCGCTCGGTCATGTGACCTGCCGATGTACAGGCGGCGCTCGGTCATGTGACCTGCCGAAGTACAGGCGGCGCTCAGTCATGTGACCTGCCGAAGTACAGGCGACGCTCGGTCATGATGAATAATAATTCATGGTCGTAGAAATGGTTCGTAGAAAACACAGTTGTTTGTTGTTTTCCGCAAGTGATGTCATGCAATATAGAGTAAAGTATTACATGTATGTAATGAATGTAATAATGTGTGTAATATAATAGATTTTAGAGTTGGACACCAAACCATTAATCCGTTAATCGCTTATTATGAAATAAATTAACATTTTCGTTAACGATTTACCATTTTTGTTAACTATAAAAATCGTTATTGGACTAACTAACTTCCGTTACATTTAAATTCTATAAACTCAAGTCTGTTGACGCAAAAACGTCATAAATATACTTTTAAAACCCTCTAGAGTCAAAGCCAATTTTCACTTCAGTCCGGAGGGGGGAACAAGACCAAATACAATGCTTGCTGCGCTGAAAATCTAGATGCTATCAAAATCAAAAATGTCTTTCTTTGCAGTTTGATTGCGTGCGAGTCTCAAGGCTTTAATATGAAGGTCAAGAGTGAAAAACAACACTCAGGAACCCCTGTATTACTTGCGTGCAGCTATTTGTGCGTAGAAAACATGGTCTGTGATTGGCCAACAAGGAATGTATCAGGCTCAGAACGCCTCAGGCTCAGAACGCCTCAGGCTCAGAACGCCTCAGGCTCAGAACGCCTCAGGCTCAGAACGCCTCAGGCTCAGAACGCCTCAGGCTCAGAACGCCTCAGGCTCAGAACGCCTCAGGCTCAGAACGCCTCAGGCTCAGAACGCCTCAGGCTCAGAACGCCTCAGGCTCAGAACGCCTGGCCCCACCTGGACAATGACTTGTTTTAGTCAAGGGAAAGAGACGCGTTGATTTTCAGTTGCAATCTGTTCTAATAAAGGGGCACATGACAAACCTCAGCAACTTCAAGCAGCACATCAAGAGGACTCACCCAGTCAAGTTCATGCAGTTTGAAGAGAAGGTCAAGGCAGGTTCCTGTCATGGAAAAGCTAAGCCAAGGTTTTCTTCTGGTTCCAGCAGCGACAGCAGCACTTCGGTAGTATCAGGTTTTTCACTTCCCGCTGGCAAGAAATCACACTATCAAACCATTTTCAAGTCCTTTGGCATCGATGCTACTGGCAGTGGTGTACCCAGGGCCGCTGTGGATCAGTGGACTGTGGACCGGTTGGTAGCCAACATGCTGCTTCTCCATGTTGTAGAGTCTTACGCTTTCGAGAGGCTCATCAAAAGCAGGGGCTCCCTGTCGTGGAGGACACTGTCTTACTTGAAGCAGTACTTGATCAGGTAATTTGTATAATTTTCATGAATTAATTTATATTTATATAATTTACATTTTACATTTGACAATAATTTTTATTTTTTATTTTTTTATTTCAGAGTTCTCTGCGCTGTTCAACGCACCAATGTTGTTGTTGACCAACGCACCAATGTTGTTGTTGACCAACCCACCAATGTTGTTGTTGACCAACCCACCAATGTTGTTGTTGACCAACGCACCAATGTTGTTGTTGACCAACGCACCAATGTTGTTGTTGACCAACGCACCAATGTTGTTGTTGACAATGGTCAACGTCCACTATGAATTCTACATTCAGAACAAAATCACCAAGTTATATAGTTTATGTTTATTTTTATTATTATATTAATATCAGATGATTAGCCTTCGTTCCATGAACAAAACAAGAATTCAGGAAAGCCATGCAAATGAATGTCTTTCTAGTTAAGGATCACCAGAGACGTGCCTCAGCAAACAAAAGGAAAGAGAGGTGCTCAGTAACAAAGACAAACATCAACAGAAGAACCTCACTCTGAGACGCCAGTTGGACGCAAAAACCTCAACCATTGCCGTTTATCCATCCACTATTATGGATTAAAAGATCGACACAGAGATTGATTCCTGCCTGTTTTGTTGGGTGCTCCAACTGCTCTTTCCCTCAAACTAGGCCTTTTTGTGACTTTTCCATTGCAAGTACTTTTGTTGCGTCAGAACATTTAGTAAAATACATTTTATTTTATTTATAAATTACATTCAATTGTACTGTTCAATAACTGTAGGTTTATGAACAACTGTGAAGATCTTTCTTTTTCAGGATCACCACAGACAATGGCAGCAACTTTTTGAAGGCTTTTGTCCGGTTTTCTGCGGGTGACACCCTGCCAGACCTGCCAGTGGCTCAGGAGGCAATGAGGCAGCAACAACTAGAAGACCCGGTTGGAGACCGAGAACCCGGCCAAGACCCGGCTGGAGACCGAGAACCCGGCCAAGACCCGGCTGGAGACCGAGAACCCGGCAAAGACCCGGCTGGAGACCGAGAACCCGGCAAAGACCCGGCTGGAGACCGAGAACCCGGCCAAGACCCGGCTGGAGACCGAGAACCCGGCCAAGACCCGGCTGGAGACCGAGAACCCGGCCAAGACCCGGCTGGAGACCGAGAACCCGGCAAAGACCCGGCTGGAGACCGAGAACCCGGCCAAGACCCGGATGGAGACCGAGAACCCGGCCAAGACCCAGCTGGAGCCCAACTCCAAGGACTTGCTGACAGATGCTGCCATCCCCTCCACTGCTGCAGTGGAGCGTTTGTTCTCTGGGGACCAAGAGATAATCCCTGTCAGACTTTGAAATGCTCATTTTCATTAAGGGAAAAACGCATCTGATGGACAAAATGGGGAACAAAAGTGGAGAAATGTAATTATGTAAATTGATCGTGTTTTTATGAAAAGGAAAATATAGTTTTCTTAAATATAAATTTCTTTCAGCCGCTTTATCAATAAAATTATTTTAGTTCGATACTAATTATGTTTAATTTAAGTATTTTATTTTCACATTTTTGAACAGCCCAATAAGGCTGAGCACCATCCACTGCAGAGCGAATTATCTCTTATCAAGAGAAGAACTCTGTCTTTCACAGGGAAAAGATCTGTAAGTCTTTAAGTTCTACAATTCGGGAAATATTAGGCACAATGTTAGCTTGAAGGCTGTAGTTGTCAATCTAATTTAGAGGGTTTTAATAGTTAAATCTATGACTGCCTTTTTATACTGTAAAGCAAAAAGCTATAGTTTTTGGGATGTAATGCTAGCCCTTAAAATTATCCAAATAAGGCATATTATTTGCACTATGTTAGATAATTTTAGAGCAAAGAACAGATTTTTTTATAAAAATGTGTTAACTTTTATTGCTAACTTTCCTTCAATTTTTTTTATAATTTAACAGTTATTGAGGTAACCTTTTGATTAATTGTGCAAAGCTAATAAATGTATGTACTACATACATATAATTCATACTAATATAATATATAATTTGTGTGTATGTAATATAATGCAATGTCGTAATTCCTGTACATCATCTTATGTCTTGTAACTAGCTAGGTGACTATATGTTCCAACAGTCTTCCCTTGAATCTTTGTCAGGAAC
Source organism: Esox niger (assembly GCA_016801105.1). NCBI lineage: Eukaryota > Metazoa > Chordata > Actinopteri > Esociformes > Esocidae > Esox > Esox niger. The sequence goes on along the minus strand of JACXGJ010008600.1, from coordinate 10,798 downwards.
CAATGTCTTTTATGTTTCTATGGTGAACATGCAGCCCAGCAGAATATCATTGATCTCTTGTTTACAGTGGGTTGCAAAACGTTTGCTCATTTTATATTGTTAAAATCCAGGACTAAAATGTATTTTTGTGGTTTTTCTGTCTACACAAGTATTACACTAAGTTAATGTTGGAAGAAATGTGACCTTTTTTAAAGACTTGTTGCTCACTTCACTGTCTTAATGTTGAAATTTAATTAAAAATAAACATTTAAGCATAACTGACATTGTCATTTACACAGGAAAGAGATGGAACTATCCAAAATCCTCTGGGGAACCTCGACAACATCATGACGCTGACAAGACAGAGAAACGTCTCTCCAGATCAGAACACCTCAAGAAACACCAGCAGAAACCAAGAGGGAGGAAACCTCACTGCTGTCCTGACTGTGGCAAGAGTTTTATCTTTTTATCCGAACTTAAAATACACCAGAGAATTCATACAGGAGAGAAACCTTATAATTGCTCTCAGTGTGGAATGAATTTTTCTAGATCACAGTCATTGAAATTACACCTGAGAATTCACACAGGAAAGAAACCATATGGCTGTGATCTTTGTGGAAAGAGATTCACTCAGTTGGGGCACCTGACTGAACACAAGAGAATCCACACAGGAGAGAGAGCATATGCCTGCTCTGTCTGTGGAAAGAGCTTTGCTACCTCATTTGGACTGTTGTCACACCAACGAACACACACAGGTGAAAAGCCATATAACTGTAGTCAATGTGGGAAGCGATTTTCTCATAGGGGATCCCTCGCTTCACATCAGAGAACTCACACAGGAGAGAAACCATATAGCTGTGAAGTTTGTGGGAATAGTTTTACTACATCAGACCAGCTGGTAATACACCAGAGAAGACACACAGGAGAGAAACCTTTCCACTGTTCTGATTGTGGGAAGAGCTTTACTACCTCGTTTGGACTGATATCGCACCAGCGGACACACACTGGTGAAAGGCCTTATAGCTGTGGTCAGTGTGGGAGAAGATTCACTCAGTTGGGACACATGACTAGACACCAGAGAACTCACACAGGCGAGAAGCCATATGGCTGTGATCAATGTGGGAAAAGATTTTCTCAAAGTGGATCTCTGGCTTCACACCTGAGAACTCACACAGGTGAGAAACCTTATAGTTGTGATCAATGTGGGAAGAAATACTCTAACTCAAGGCCTCTGGTTAAACATAAAAAATTACACACAAGAGATCCAATAAGTGTGGATCAAAGAGATGATTAGAGAACATCTCTGATAAAACATGTGGTTATGTATTTAACCATTGTAACAAATCATTCATGGAGCACTTTTATTGCAACACTATTGATAATTGTCAAGTCTTTAATCAAATTCTAGTAGATTACTGTATGAAAATTACAAAGGCACAGTAGGTTTGTTGCATAGCCAAAATAGGAATGTGATTTATTCAATTGATAAAGTATTTTTATTGTGAAAGCAGATCCGTATTGGGTTACATTGGACATGAAAGATAAGGAAGTTCTGTAGTGTGAGCTTTAAAAGGCATCAGTCTGAATGGTCTAAAGGATCTATTTGTGGTCTGATATTCACTCCCCTTTGTAATGTACAACACACAATGCATGATGTCCCTTAGACTACAAATAGATCCTGTCAAAGGGGCTGGCCATGGTAACAGAACACGACCTGATTGGTGTACGAGCTCCATGTTCATTCACTTAGATGGGGTAATAGCCACTTAACCCGGTAGGTAGCAGGTTTGGTTCAGAACATTTGTTGCTATGGTTTCTGATCAGGATATAATTAAAGTTCTCTTTCTGAAGTGGAACATTTTGAGTTTGCCAGTCTGTTCTGGTTTGACAGATCTAGCTAATTTACAAATGCATCTTTCTGGAATTCCCCTCAAATATCCTGTTTTAAAAGACAGTCTCAATCAACTTGACCTTAACATAATTTTGCTTAAGAAAACAGAGGTGAACCAAGTGTTTGTTGGGCAAATTTGCTTTTTACCAACAGTCATCAACTCTAATTTCAAAACATGACCAGACTTTTTAAATTAATTGCTTTCTTCTACAAAAAATAAATTTCCTTCTCTTTTGTTAATTTTTTTTGTAAAGATGTTTGTTCTAAATTAACAAACCAAGTAGCTGTATCAAACGAGTTGACTTCAATATACTTTTCTATCACTTCGTCCTCGTGGTATTCGCCTAAACTAGTAAAACAATTGGGAAAATGTGTTGTGAAGCTTCAAGGCTAATTTGGTCTGAATGCACGCAGAATGAAACTATGAAATGAAATACCATGGCTCAACAGCAGGGTTCATAAGGCAATAATCAGAGAAGAACATTTGCAGAGTCCATCTGCTTTCGGGTACCAAACTGGAAAGATGTTTTTTATTTCGGTAACAGTGCAGGCCCCAACGTTGATTTAATGTACAAATCAAACCTGAAACCTGACCAGTGCTGTTATTTCCCTTTTCTCTGTGCCCAAATGTCATGAAGGTGTTTTAGTATCTCAGTTATTCAAGCGTGGGTCAGGCAGTGGGCCAGGGGTGGCCAACCAGTCAGAGACTAAGACCGTAGGAGCCGCGGATTGGCCAGGCCTGAGTGGGCGGATCAGCCTTTCCAGGTGCTCTAGTGGAACATGGAGTCACCTGTCATCCCCAATGCATTTCTAATGACTGGAAAGAAACCCTTAAACTTGACACTTAATCACAACAAACTGCTTGGAAAAACACAGAGCTGCTAACTGGTCAAAGCACTCGCTGATTCATAAAACCTACTTGTATTTGTCTTGCTGTATTTTGTGTAGTGTCATGTTTAATTCCTGTGTATATAATGTTTATTTATATTTTTTAAATGTTTATTGGCTCAACCTGTGGTCTTGGCCTATTTGTTCAAGTCATTGAAAATTGCAATTGTTTATAGACTGAAAAACTGTGAAATTAAATGAATGAACATGTCTTCAGCATGTTGAAAATGACGTTTTTTCTGCACTTTGTTGTAGCACTGATTTAATCAGGTAATGAAACAATGATTAAATTGCGTTAGCCAATCCTGTCAACAGATTGCGGTATGGGTCTCTAGTGCCGTGCTACCAGACAGTGACGTATAATCAAGTGGCCGTATAATTCTTGTTTATTATTTGGGGACTTACACGACAGTACACTGAACAACACCTGGGGGGTATTCCAGCAAGGCAGATAAAAGGAAAATCCAGGCTTATTTCGAGGCTAATTTAAGTGAGAGTTCCGTTCCTTTACTGTCGCTTATAATAGTCCCTGTTCGGTAACCAAGGTAACTTATACATCTGAACTAGCCTGCTCCCTCAGGCTAATTGCCAGGCTTAATTTAGCTGTGTTTCAAAGAATGTCCAACAGGCAGAAACAGAATCCCAAAAGACCGTTCCGTGTATTTTCTCGCTCGAATCACTTTTGTCCTGTTTGGAAACATATGTTCAATATTTTTCTGTCATTGTGACCAAGCATGAATTTACGTGTTTAATTTAGTTTCAAAGAACATATCAGTAGAAATAAACAAGTTAAGAAAAGCATGTCTTACCACATTCACTGTCTTCAAAAGCCAATAGTTAATTAACATAGGCCTAGACTATGGGTTAATCACAAATCAGGTACTACGTACTACAAATACAGTAGGTACTTCGCGGATGATGGTAAGGTACGTACTGATTAGTGTATAGTACGTTAGTATACCAGTATGGGGACTGATTGGGACCTACATTGTCAATGTATTGTGTCTCAACATTACATTTTGTCTCGTATAAACATTATGCCAAGTTTGAGTATTTTTCTAATCACCATTGAGGATTGTGTTAAACTGACATTTCCCTCCATTTAAGCGAACTGTATGGCGTTTGCCACAGGCCGTTTTTTAATGGACGTTCATATTCACCCATAAAAATCAATTATTCAAGGACAACGTTAATGGCTTCTAGATCAGGTGAAAGTGAACTACAATCCACAATTTTCAATGTATGAATAAGATTTATTATGACATTTTCTATTTTTCAAATATTGTTTATTGTGGCTTAGAACCTTAAAATTTTAAAGCATCTGAGAAAATGGTGGCGTGACCACAAAAGCGGTATATTCTGACTGGGGGGAGGATGAGCTACAATCTACGGCTTTTAGTTTTCGGAAATCTTTGCCTTACTGCCCACCACTGATGTTGACGAACAAATGAGTAAAGGAGTAAAGTTTCAGAGGAACGAGTACTTTTCTAGTTACTTTGAGGGGGCTTTACTCTTACTCAAGTATTTTTTTTATTAATCGTAGTCTTTACTGTTTGACTACACGTTTGTAACAACTTTGTCTTAATCAAAAAATATAGAGTTTTTTCGTTTCGTGATTTGATTTAATGTTGGTTTGGCGTGTTTCCTCCGCTCCTTTAAATCTGCATCAGAACGCGAGCACACACTTAGCTAATTAAATGACAGACTCCGCCTCCGACATGGAAAGTGGTCAATCGCAGGACGTTGACGAGGGAAATTCCAATCACTGGCCACATTTGCACATGTTTCGATTTAAATAAAAAATTGGCAACACAGTTATCATGAAATGTTGTATTTTTATTCCCAGAGACGCAACCCTCTCTGCTTTCAAAAACTCATCATCATACCTTCGCAAGCACATAGAGGTAAGGTTAGCGAAACCGCTCGCGCTACTTTGCCAGCTAAATCCTATTATAATGATCTTTTTTTATTCAACTTTTTTGTCATTGAACAAGTACAGGTACAGTATATCCGGAATGCAGTATATCCTAATAATAAAGTAATATTCTAGCTAACTTACAACATATAATAACACTACAGCTTGTTAGTATATTTGTATTAGTGGTTCATTAGGCTTGACTGGAACTTTATTATTTAGTAATGCCCTTTAGTTAGCAGCAACATACCCAGTCTAGCTAGCTGGATTTTAGTTAACATTGCAACTAAGCCTCCTGCTAACCAGGAAGCTTAGCTGCAATGCAGTCAGTCATTGCACCCAAGAACTGACTTACTAATACCAAAAATATTTAATTGACTAGATTTCCCCCCATTTACATGTATAATGGTCTTAATTTGCAAGAATCTTATTTGCAACACATATTAATAGTAGAAATACATTATTATTTATTTTTGCAATTTATTTTGTTTTTTATTTTGCATTACCGTAGGCTGACTCTGGAAAACAATGCCTATTCAAACATTAAAAATGAAGTTTGCGTTAAATACTTTTTCCTTGTTGTTACAATGGCGTTAATGTCTTGAACAAAATATGTAACTAGTACTCAAGTACTTTTTTGACCAAGTACTCTTTTACTCTTACTTGAGTCGTTTTTTCTGGTGGTACTCCAACTTTTACTTGAGTATATTTTAGGATGAGTAACAGTACTTTTACCAGAGTACAGATTTTCAGTACTCTACCCACCCCAGTAGACATTTGTCAATAAGTATTGCTGAATGGGGTCAGCCCCAGTTCCCTTGTTCACAAGGATTTCAGGATCTGATGACCCACTTCCTGTTTGGAATCCCCTGAATCCACTGGAAGTTGTTGCTATGAGGCAGGGCCTTTGATACGATTGGATGATTGTAAAAGCGTTTGAACATTCACTACTAACTGTCTGACATTCTCGTTCATACAGGAGAGCATTGTGACTGTCCTGGTACCTTAGAGGGGCCTCAACAACACCAAGATCCTGACAAAGTAGCAAAGACACTCTCCAGATCAGATGATGCAGATGAGTCTGGTGAGAAGCCTTACAGCTGTGATCAATGTGGGAGGAGATTTACTCATTTGGGACACCTGACTACACACCAGAGAATACACACAGGAGAGAAACCTTATAGCTGTGATCAATGTGGAAGAAGGTTCACTCAATTGGCACACCTGACTACACACCAGAGAATACACACAGGAGAGAAGCCTTACAGCTGTGATCAATGTGGGAGGAGATTCACTCATTTGATGACTTTGACTGCACACCAGAGAATACACACAGGAGAGAAACCTTATAGCTGTGTTGTTTGTGGGAGTAGTTTTACTACATCAAACCAGCTTGTTGTACACCAGAGAACACACACAGGAGAGAAACCATTCCACTGCTCTGATTGTGGAAAACACTTTACAACTTCATGTGGACTAATGACACACCAGAGAACACATGCTGGGGAGAAACCTTATAGCTGTGACCAGTGTGGGAGAAGATTTACTCAATCGGGGACCCTAACAAGACACCAGAGAATACACACAGGAGAGAAGCCTTACATCTGTCAGTGTGGGATTAGTTTTATTGCATCATACCAGCTGGTAGTACATCAAAAGACACACAAAAGAGAAACCTCAGCTGCAATCAGTGTGGGAGAAGGTTCCCAAATTTGAGGAACTTCACTTTGTATGTATTTTCAAGTGTAAAGGGAAACCTTTTAGTTGTGATTAATTTAGGAAGTGATATTGTGATTTAAGGCTTTTAGTAGAAATCTGATGAGAAGCCATTCAGGAGAGAAACCTTATGGTTGCCTTCAATGTGGAATGAGTTTCTCTAGATAACAATCATTGAAATCAATATTGAGGATGACCGTTTTGCTTAAGAAACAGACCTGTTTGGGCTTGGCCAGGGACATGTGATTATGGTTTCATAGAAGTTGGGTTGTTGTTGCAGTAGATGGGGTCAAATAAAACATTCTACCTGTGTAACTGAGAAATTGTAATTTTCCTTTGTATACTGATGACCAATTCCTGTAGATTGCTGCTTTCTCTGTTCAACAAACGTTTCCACACCTGCAGTCTGATTTTTGAACTACATAACTCACTTGTGTGTCTTTTTGTGCAAGATGTTATCTGATTAATGTACCTGCTGAATAGTCGAACCTACATGTGTGTTGCTGTATAATGTAGCGTCATGTTTACTTCATGTGTATGTAATGTCTGTTATACAATTGTTGTGGCTCAACTTGATGTCCTGCCCTCTTGCAGCTTTGTCCAAGAAAATAGCAATAGTTTAAACTGCCGTAAATAGCTGTCAAATTGAATTAATAAACATGTCTTCAGCATGTTGAAAAGGTCTGTTTTTGGCACTTTGTAGCACTGAATGGGCAAAAAAAGAACAGAACTTCCTTTTTACATAATGCGTTATAAAAGTTTTGAACAAATTAAGATTTTTTATCAACAGGAAGATACTTATATTACAAGTGTTTAATAAGAACTTTTAGGATTGTTAATAGTGTATACTGTGTTAATTTATATTCATATATTATCGATAAGAGGGTCAGAAAGGGAATTGTTAGAGCAGTGGTTCCCAAAACTCCCCCCCCCAGCCACTCCATGTATTAGATGTAACCCAGACCTAGCTCACCTGATTCCATTCATTATCTAATGAACAAACCCTTGCCTGTTGAATCAGGTGAGCTAGCTCTGGGATACATCTAAAAGATGTAATGGCTGGGGGGCCCAGGGGAGTTTTGGGAACCACTGGGTTAGAGTGGACAGAAATTAACATTGAATCCCATCATATATGTTTTGTTTTATTCGAATTTGTATTAAGAGACGCATATTTCTTAATTGGTACGTTTCACATAATCTTATGTTATTTTGTGTTCACTAATGAAAGCAACATTTAATTTCGTTACTGAATCCTCTCAGCAGAAGGCGACGCGTGTTTTTAAATAGCTTTTTACGGGAGAGTGACGTGTAATTAAGTGGACGGAACTAATTTTTTTTCGAACGCTTCAACAACAGTAGTGCGAAACAGCTACACGGCCGCATCGGTAGTGGCTGGTTTGCAGCCAACAAAGCGGAAAAAGTAACGCTCTTTAATATAGTAATCGGTTTTTGACACTGTGCTTTATACACGCGTCTGCCATTTGGCTAGATGACACTTACGTTATTAGTTCGAAGGCTGACCAGTTTACACTGGCAAATTAACTAGTGATACGAAGCTAGTATCTCTGAACATGAACTCTCTAAACCATTCTCCCACAACTAAAGAGGTCTGCTGGACGGAGAAACAGGGTCTGTGGTTGAACATTGTTGTAAAAGATGAAGAGAAAGAACTTACGGTGACAGAAGAAACTTTACGAGTGAAAAGGGAGGGCGACGGATCTGTAACAGAAAATAATCCTGTTTTGAGATTGAAGGAGGAAGAGGAGATTACAGTCACATTAAAACAAGAGAATGATACAGTTTTGGTAGTGAAAGAGGAAAAAAAGGTTACTCTCACATTGAAAGAAAAGACAGAGGAAGACAGAGTTGATATGGTTAAGAGCAGTAAGTTGTCTCCAAAACTTTCTTTGTAGCTCTTGTGTAGATTTTAAGGGCCATTCTGCAGATTCCACAACCACACAAGTTCATAATAGTAAGAAGCCTACACCTCTGATATCTCTGAAGTCCGTGTTAGTCGAGTCAATGCTAGAAGGAAGCCAAATGTACAAGCATTAGTTCAGGGACCCAAATGACCAATGTTCCAGCCTTGTGGGGTCCCAGTTGGCTTACGTTTACCCACGTTTTGTGTGATTCTAGATTTTTTTTGTGATCGAACAGTTACTTGACTAGGACAATCTATGTAATAATGGGAGACTTTTGAGGAAGAACAAGTTAATATACATATTTTTTTATGATTGCCCGAAACATGAAATAGAATCCCAATGCCCCAGGGCAGTGAGTTTTTCCTTGTTGTTACAATGGCGTTAATGTCTTGAACAAAATATGTAACTAGTACTCAAGTACTTTTTTGACCAAGTAGTCTAACTTGAGTAAAAAGCATTGTGTTGAATTGAGTAACTCTTATTAAGTTTACACCCACCACAAATAGCTGCTGTGAAATGTATGGCTTTTGCCACTGGCCGTTTTAACAGCTTATTAGCCAGTGATAGACTTACTAGTATCTTCTAACTTACTACTTGGAATATTCATAAGAATTGGGGACTGAGACTGAAGATGAACTTTACACTGCCAAAGCAATTTCATTTCCTGGCACAAAAACATTGTTTTTCTTTCATTTATGAATGACATATAATAACTATCAATCTAGGTGTCGATAACTGACTTTTTCACAGAGTGAAAAGAAGAATCATAGAATCCCCTATTCTTTCTCCACAAGGGGTTGTGATCTAGCCTATATTACCCCAAAAAAGCATGCACAGTTGCGTACTTCGAAAATCCACCAGAAATAGTTGCAATATAACCGTAAATAGTTTTATTTTAGGCTTCCAATAACGCTAATAAAGCTACTGTAGGTTGTATCCAGCGAAGTGTCTATCTGGAACAAATCCTAATGCATAACTTTGTTTTGACTGTGAGGAGATTCAAACACAGGACCTGCTGTTTGCAGGTCTGCGTCTCTAATCACGATGCTATTTGACAAAGGTAATATACATTTCTATTTTGGTTGCACCGTTTGCACCTCCCCATGTCCTCACCAATGAACTGGTTCAGGGTGTCACATAGTCATGCAACTGCCATCTACAACCGCCCACTGACTAAACAATCCACTGGTCCACTGAATGGGGTCAGCCCCAGTTCCATCGTTCACAAGGATTTCATGACCTGATGACCCACAAGACTTCCTGTTTGGAATCCACTGGAAGTTGTTGCTATGAGGCAGGGCCTTTGATACGATTGGATGATTGTAAAAGCGTTTTGAACATTCACTACTGACTGTCTGACATTCTCATTCATACAGGAGATCATTGTGACTGTCCTGGTACCTTAGAGGGGCCTCAACAACACCAAGATCCTGACAAAGTAGCAAAGACACTCTCCAGATCAGATGATGCAGATGAGTCTGGTGAGAAGCCTTACAGCTGTGATCAATGTGGGAGGAGATTTACTCATTTGGGACACCTGACAACACACCAGAGAATACACACAGGAGAGAAGCCTTACAGCTGTGATCAATGTGGAAGAAGGTTCACTCAATTAGGTCACCTGACTACACACCAGAGAATACACACAGGAGAGAAACCTTACAGCTGTGATCAATGTGGGAGGAGATTCACACAATTGATGACTCTGACTGCACACCAGAGAATACACACAGGAGAGAAACCTTATAGCTGTGTTGTTTGTGGGAGCAGTTTTACTACATCAAACCAGCTTGTTGTACACCAGAGAACACACACAGGAGAGAAACCATTCCACTGCTCTGATTGTGGAAAGAGCTTTACAACCTCATGTGGACTAATATCACACCAGAGAACACATGCTGGGGAGAAACCTTATAGCTGTGACCAGTGTGGGAGAAGATTTACTCAATCGGGGACCCTAACAAGACACCAGAGAATACACACAGGAGAGAAGCCTTACATCTGTGATCAATGTGGGATTAGTTTTACTAGATCATACCAGCTGGTGGTACACCAAAAGACACACAAAAGAGAAACCTTGTCTTTGATCAATGCGAGAGGAGATTCCCAAATTTGAGTTCACATGTATTTTATAAAGCCGTTTTACATCATAAGCTGTTGCAGAGCGCTTATACAAAAAGCCTAAAGAACAAAATACAATAAATTGGCGAGAAGACCTCCCAGTGGAGGTGTAGGTCTGCCAGGCAAAGACAGCAGGGATGGTTTGTAAATCCAGTGCCTTAATGTTCACCTAGAATGTAGAACATATAACATAGAGCAGCGGGGATCTCCAGTCCCTCTAGAATGTCGAACATAGAGCAGCATGGGTCTCCAGTGCCTCTAGAATGTAGAACATAGATCATAGAGCAGCGGGGATCTCCAGTCCCTCTAGAATGTCGAACATAGAGCAGCATGGGTCTCCAGTCCCTCTAGAATGCAGAACATAGA
>JACXGJ010008599.1:0-26649 GCA_016801105.1 Esox niger | reverse complement strand
GTCCGTGTGCCCTCCGTCCGTGTGCCCTCCGTCCGTGTGCCCTCCGTCCGTGTGCCCTCCGTCCGTGTGCCCTCCGTCCTTGTCCCCTGTTTAATGTGTTGGGATACTTGGCATAGTCCATCTGAAGCTGTTGAGTCACACAACAAACCAACCAGATTATCTGTAGAGCATCTACCGTTGGTCATTTGGGTTGTCCCAAAGAAGTGTTACCAAGTCATTAAGAGCAGACTGCTGAGCTATTTTACAGGATTTTTTTAACCAAAAATGTAAATATGATATCAGTACATCTCGTGGGCCTGTTTTATTGCACATGCTGCCATTTACCTGATATCTGGCTGATTTGTCTCTCTCACTCTCTGTCCTTCAGCTCATCTTCCAGGTGACACCTCTAAACTGGTCCCAGTGGATTGTGGTCCTGAAGATCTCCATCCCAGTCATCCTATTGGATGAGGCTCTCAAGTACCTCTCCCGCAACCACATAGACGGTACGACCCACGACTTTCAACAGTCAGCTTGCGATTCTCTGTTTGGTGTTTCCCAGGGACACAGAATATAATTAATTGGCTTTGATGAGACAGTGTGGCTGGGCGTTTTCTGTTTCATGTAAGGCCTGCCGGAGAAACCTGAAGTGACATTTCTTCTTTTTCTCTTCCTGCATTCCCTTCTCTTCAGCCTAAATTCTCTCTCCCCTCATTCTGTGAAAGGTACTCGCTTCCTTTATACTTTGTCGTCTTCGTTTAACCCCTCCTCTCCTTTATTTGAATCTGCTTCCGTCTGCCTGCGGGGGACATGTAAACCCTAATAGATGTAGACCTTGGTCTTTTCAGTACCTTGCAGATGTAAATGGCTCCTCTTGGTATAGCTCCTTTGCATGGGCACACTGGTATAGATGTAAGATTCCCTATTCACTGATGAAAGTTGTTTTTCCTCCCCAACAGACAACGAGGACAAGAGGTACAGGAAGAGGCAGCTGACAGTTTAAGACACCCACCCTTCCAGAAGCCCCCCCCCACTCACACACACACACACACACACACACACACACACACACACACACACACACACACACACACACACACACACACACACACACACACACACACACACACACACACACACACACACACACACACACACACAAACACACACTTTCCTGTCCCTTACAAAGATAGAAGCCCTCTCTCTCCTCCCTCCCTGGACCTGCACATCCTCCATCACTAGAGAACTAGCAGGGCTTGCATGAGACACAGGGGATGTCTGTGCGTGTGCACGAGAGTGAATGACCCAGTGTGCGTGTGTGATCTAGTGTGCGTGTGTGATCTAGTGTGCGTGTGTGTGAGTGCAAACTAAGTAATGTCCTTGTTTAGAGGGTTCAGGAGAGCGTGACAGAACTGCAAAACATCCAGGATTCCTGTTGCTTTTTTGAAACTTTCCACTCGTGGCTTTTTGAATTAGAACAGCGATGGTGACGTACTGAGATGGCTGTGGGTGGGGCGGTCGGTCAGCCGGAGTTGTTGTGTCTGCGGGGATAGAGAGAGAGGGAGGAGGTTTAGGAGAGGTGAGGGGCAGGGGGCTACTGAGAGGCTTGATGGAACCAACAGACAGACACAGAGGCTGGCATGCTTACTGGAAGGGAACATACTGGCAACAGACCACTAGTGGAAGTCTACTGTGTCTGTACACATCAATGCCCGGGCCTCTGGTGGGCTGTTCTGGGTGAACCCCAGTGTCTGTCTGCTGGGACCCGAGCCAGTCACAGGCCTCTCTGGTCATCAGCCGGACCACTCCAGTACCACTGCTTCTCCTCCAGCCTCACTCTCCCTGTTCCACCTTTGACCCTCTCGCTCTACATTCTGTTTTCTGAATGTTTGTGTGCTGTTTATTTTGCTTATTTCTGCTCTTTGGCTCTGATTTCTCCTCCTCTCTCGCTCTCTTCTCTATCTTTCTCTGTAGAGGGAGCAGGTAAGCAGCGTTGGGCCTGAGTTCTGACTCATCCTGCCTTGGGCGGTATAGTGTAGTGTGAGCGGGGGCGCCTGCCTCCATCTCCTAAATGTGTGAATAGCTTTTGCCGCCAGTCTTTTTTTTTTTTTGTGTGTTTTGCTCTTACTGGGGAAGTCGTGGTCAGCCCAGAGACACGGCAACCAGGAAGAAATGTGAAATGGTAACACCAACTGAGTTTAAACCCACTCGGTCCAGAATATTCAGACATGCACAGCCTCTTAGCCAACCTTCAGAGTTGACACTTGACTGACTTAACACCTTGGCTCCAATAAAGAGCGTAGGCCATCAACAAACGTCTTCCATCTCACTCGGTTCAGGGCAGGTTCAGTGTTGACACTGGAGCTTTCAACAGTCATGACTCCCTCCACCTCCCAGGTCCTAAAGACCTCTGTACTCCAACCAGAGCTGTAGACGCCGAGTAATCGCAGAGAGTAGAGGCTCAAACATAGTCGCTTGCTGGGAACAACGGAAATCTCAGAGCTAGAGAGTGTTATTTTCAGCCTCCACGGGGGCGTATCAGTCCCATAGCTTAGTCTCCCGCACGTCGAAAACATGTCAGACGGATCAGGACTCCAAAACTCCAAACATTCCGTACTTCCGTTTGGACCTATTAGGGTCGGATAATGAATGTATTTTTGTTCCAGCCTGTTTCCCATACTCCCTCTGGGCCAGGGCAGGGCCACAACTTTGTTTACCCATCCATGAACCCCCTCTTGCCCTTCCACACTGTACAGTAATGTCCTTCCATGCCTTGTTTACTTCCATTTGACCTTATTGAATAGAAGCTGCAGCAGTTTCCCAATCCATAGAGCATGTGTAGTAAGTCAGGTTAACTCCGTGCCCCTAACCAACATTCTGCTGTTCCCTCGGCTCTCCACGCTAACGCCAGTGCTTCTTGCTATCGGGTATTGATTTCTTTTTCTATGAGTAGTAAGAAATAATGATGATGATAATAATAACTATGTATTTGACTGAATGAATGAACCCAGGTGGTTTTGGTTTGTTTCTTTAGCTCTGGTTTTGGGGGGTTGTTGTGGAGCCATTGTACTCTGTGGGCTGAGGGCAGGCCGTGGCTGGACGCCGAGATGCTGATTCTGTTTTGTGCTTGTTGAGCCTCTTCCTCATACAATCAGTTGAATCACACCAAAGTACTGTTTGATTTAATCATTGTCACAACTCACTGCTGATCAATTCTATTGGCCTTTTTACCACTGACTTAAAGCTTATTCTATAAAAATGGCTGTCGCTCTTTAGTGCACATGGACCAGCCGGTTCCGTTAGCGTACTAGCACAACGTTTGGTTTTGGGTTTGGAGATTACAACCAGGGCAGTGTGATAGAGGGCTTCTTGCCTGCTAGACTATTAGCAGAAGGCTTCAGAAACCCCGGTCTCCTTCCCAGCTCGTCCTCAGCCCTAGGCAACTATGGATTTGTACAGTACCTTTTTATTTACTACTGAATCCTTGAACTCTGTACAGGAAAAAAAAGAAATAATTGATTGCATGGATACCTTCTTATTGTAATTAATAACCTATACAGTATATTTAATTTTTTGATAAAGTTCATGGCATCAGTGAAACGTTCCAACAATGAGAACCCACTGCGACGAACCTTGTTGTTTTTCTTTAAACACATCTAAGGATTTGAAACAATGTTGCAGAATCGAAAGGTTGTTTATTCATCTTTGCTGTTTGTTTTTATGGTTGCTGGCTTTTTTGTCTTTTATGTTAAGGGAAGAGAGATGACATTGTGTAAAATAAACAAGAATCATGGTTATGAACGAATAAATGATGATGATGATGATGATGATGATGATGATGAAACCTATCATTTTACTGATTGTAATATGGTTTGAGAATGTTTGAATTTCCAAATGAAATGTGTCTGGTTTACACACAGCGGGGAGCAGTAAAGAATCCTGGGTAATGAAGTTTAATGTGTGTATATTGAAAGGCTTGGTGTGAATTCAGGTTCCAGAGACCCCTCCGTTAGCCATTTGGGTTAGACTGTTGGAATGGTGGTCTTGTAACCATGGTACTGTATGCCTAGACTGGACCCAAATCTTTGTGCTGTCTTGCCAAGTTGCCAATTCACAGTGACCATAGAGTTGGCAGTGAGATCTGGGAACATCAGGTTAATGCTTGACAACTTGTGATGTAATAAAATTACCACAGTGTATAATCAGCTAGTCAGAAATTGCACTGCTCCCATTGGGCCATTCTTCCTATTGACCAATTGGAGACGTTCTCTGGAGGCTGAATGCCACCAATCAGAAATGATGGATTCTCTGTATTGCCTTGTTAATATTAATTGTGGACACATAATTTTATATATGACAAAGACATGGAAATAAAGATTATTTATCTTGTTATTTATTTAGATGTGTGTGCCTTTTCATTCATGTGTCATGTTTTACATCCAATGTGTTTATTTTATAGAGGTACCCAAGGATCTGTAAACTCCAATTCAAACGGTATTTTGCTGTAGTTGGTAATATCTTAGAGGGTAGAAATGTTGTGGAATCACGTTTGATTCTTAAATATTTCCTGGGTTTTTAACCCTGGCACTTGGCACAATGATGTGCTACATTTTCCAGCAGAGGGTGATATTGGATCATTTTCCTATCCTGGTTGTAACGGGGTTCTAGGACCCCTGGAGGTATTTTGGCCTTTTCTGAGGGGTTCTCCAGAAGACCAATGAGTGCATAGCTCTAAAGTTATCAGGAGGGGGTACTTCAGAATCCAGACAGACTTGCTTTAAAGGTCATGTTACTTGGTTGGGCTAAAGTATATTTGCTGCTGAAAAAAATTAGGCAAATATTTTACAAACAAATAGTTTTATAAAATGAAAAAAGGGCCCTAGGGGTGAGAGTGTGGGATCTGTCCCTCCTGGGAGAAATTGAGGGGTTAGGTCCTTTTGCTCAACATGTGCTGGTTTATTGTCTGAGTTGAGCATCATTGAGCTGCTACAGCTTCCTCAGGCAACCAGCAGGTGGTGCCACCGGGCCAGGTCATAGCCACCTTCCACTACCAGGCCCCTTAGGCCATTAAAATATGTAAACTTTTGACACAAATGATTACACACTTTAAGACCGTCCACAAGGGGCAGTGGTGGGTTAGATAGAGTGACTGTTAAGCATATTGTGGCCAGGACACCCTGACCTTAATTCCAACGGTTGCAATTCTGAATGCAAAAAAAAACTGAACCTAACCCCAGCACTGTGATACCTAAACCCCATCTTAACCCTAACCTAACTTTTTCAATTTGTTACCTTAACCTCAGTACTGTGACGCAGTACTTCATGAATTTGAACTATGCTAATTCCCAGCTAGGCCAGAGGTGAATAATTGCTTGTGAAAAATGACCCCATGGGTCTTTAAAAACATCTCGAGGTAAGCGTTATTTCCCCCAAATATGAATCTAGACGAATTATCCCTTTAAACTAAAATCGTAAAATTTCATACATTTTTGTAAATTCGTAAAATATAAATCATACTGCAACAGACGGTTCATTGTTGCATTGTAATGCACCCTACTGTAACGTAAAATATTCATATTTGATTGTCAAAGATTACATGTAGCCTACTAATTTATGCTTACCTACGAGGGCAGGGTGGATCATGTCTGGAGGTTCCAAAACTGACTGGGTAGAGGAAAGAGAGAGCGTGTTACGCACTAGACCCAGCTAACACATTACGTAACCACGACCAACCGTGACATTATGGATTGATAATGAATTTATAATGTCATAACGTTGTGACAACGTTATCCAAAGGTAATTGCATGACCACATAATAATCTTCCTTACCGCCTCAGCACATCGTAGGAGCGTAATTACATGACGTACTGACAAGGTAAATATTTACGTAAAGGTTTGGTAACGATCCTACGTACCTCCAATGTTATCTGAAAGAAATAATGGCGGTTTATCAATTCCATGTACGCTAAGAACGTACTTGTGTCCTTGAGAAGAACGTTCCTGCCCAGTGTCCTTGAGAGAATGGTCTTGCAAATTCGCAAGGACGAAGCACGCGCAATGTAAATTGAGATGCATGTGTGCTTGGCTATTGTGCAATACCCTGGGCTCACATAATTTAAACAGTGACATGAAAACACTGGCATTATCAGCACAACATGTGATACACTTTTGCTGTATAGTGTTTGTGTATTTTTTTTAATTTTTATGTAGGTTCCAACTTCATGAAGTTAAAGACAAACTCAAAACGAGTGTTTGTCATTTCACAAATTTCATATTCACCGTACTAAAAAGCTTGATCTTTTTCCACTTATCCGTTATCGGGTTGTGGGGGCAGCAGCTCCAGCGGGAGACACCAAACTTCCCTTTCCCGGGCTACATTTGCCATTTGTTGAAATATAATCTCTCCACCTAGTCCTGGGCCTACCCCGAGGTCTCCTCCCAGCAAGACGTGCCTGGAACACCTCCCTAGGGAGACGTCATGGGAGTATCCTTACCAGATGCCAGAACCACCTTAACTGGCTCCTTTCGATGCTGCTCTACTCCAAAGTCCTCACGGATGACTGAGCTTCTCACCCTATCTCCAAATGGAGATCTAAGCAACCCTTCTGAGAAAACAAATTTCAGCCCCTTGTACCCGTGATCTAGTTCTTTCGGTCATGACCCAGCCTTCATGAACATAAGTGAGAGTTGGAATGAAAACGGACCGGTATATCGAGAGCTTTGCCTTCCGGCTCAGCTCTCTTTTCGTCAAAACAGTGCAGTAAAGCAAATACAATACCACCCCCACTGCTCCGATTCTCCAGTCAATCTTCCGCTCCATTTTCCCCTCGAAATGCAACCCCTCCCCACCCCGACTACGCCTCAATATCCTGTCCATGATCGTTACAAACATCATTGGTGACAAAGAGCAGCCCTGGCAGAGGCCAACCCCCAACTGCAACAAGTCCGACTTACTACCGAGAACCCGAACACAGCTCTCACTTTGGAAGTACACGGATTGGATAGTCCTAGGAATGGAACTCCTCACCCCATACTCCTGCAGATCCACAAAACACAGGTAGACTGTATGGGCATATTCCCAGGCTCCCTCCAGGATCCTTGCAAGAGTAAAGAGCTGGTCAGTTGTTCCACAACCAGGACGGAATCCGCATTGTTCCTATTCAATCTGAGGTTGGACTATCTACCGAACCCTCCTTTCCTGCATCTTTGAGGAGACTTTCCCAGGGAGGCTGAGAAGTGTGATACCCCTATAATTGTCACACATCCTCTGGTCCCCCTTTTTCAACAGGGGAACCACTACCCGCCACTCCTTAGGCACTGCCCCTGACTCCCAAGCAATGTTGAAGAGGCGTGTCATCCAAGACATCCCCTCCACATTTCTTGACAGATCTTGTCAATTCCCAGAGCTTTGCCACTGTGGAGTTGTTTAACTACCTCAGTGACTTCTGCCAAGGACATTGACGATGCTTCCCCATCAGCCTCCTGCTCTGCCTCTACTATTCCTCAAAGTGTTCCTTCCATCGCCCAATTACTTCCTCAGTTGAGGTCAACAGTGTTCCATCCCTACTGTACAAACCTAGGATGGTTCCTCGTTCCCGCCCTTCTGAGGTTGCGGATGGTTTTCCAGAAACACCTTTATGCTGACCGAAAGTCCTTCTCCATGATTTCCCGAACTCCTCCCACATCCACTGTTTTGCCTCTTTCATGGCAAATGTTGCAGCCCTTCGGTTCAAATATGGTGTTCGTTATAGAAAATCCATGACTACCACAGAACTCTAGCAACAAACAACCACTCAAGTTCAGACCAGGGAGGCCGTACCTCCCTATCACGCATCTCCAGGTGTCTCCATCATTGCCCACGTGTGCATTGAAGTCCCCCAGCAAAATTATGGAGTACCCTACTGGAGCCCCATACAGGACTTCCGGGTCTCCAAGAAGGCCACATTCTCCGAGAATGTAAGCCCCACCAGATCTGAATGCGCTCCACCTCCCCCACAGCTTCCGGCTCCTTCCCCCACACAGAGGTTACGTTCCACGTCCGCAGAGCCAGACCCTGCTGCCCGGGTTTGGTCCACCCATATGGCAGCACACCTGAACCCAGCGGGTCCTATGAGTGGTGGGCCCATAGGATTACTGCAACCCCTCCCCACCTCAACTATGCCTGGAAGTCACACAAGGACAGTGTAAATTCACAAGGCAACTATTATGGGAAACTGATGAATATTAGGCAATTCAATCAATGAATCAGATTCATTTTATAAAGCCCTTTTTACATAAGCAGTTGTCACAAAGTGCTTTCAAAAAACACCCGGCCTTAAACCCCAGGGAGCAAACAACAGTAGTGTTGAACTTCAGTGGCTAGGAAAAACTCCCAAAGAAAGCCGAAATTTAAGAAGAAATCTAGAGAGGAACCAGGCTCCGAGGGGTAACCAGTCCTCTTCTGGCTGTGCCTGGTGAAAAATTCCAATATTCCAACTATTGAGTAAAAACGAGTTAAAGAGAAACTAGAGAAAAGTATTGTTCCACATAAAATGCCATTTGGCTGGCAGCAGCAGGTGCCTATTTCCCACTTGCTACCACAATTTACATCATACCTCAACTATCATGGCTAGGATGACTATTTTGTGTTTAAGTGAACCTGTTATATTTGCCAAAATTATAATCTCTTCTCACCACCATCCAATTTTGGAAGAATTCCTCTTCCCAGTGAAGAGGGTCTCATTCGCCCCCTGCACTAAGAGGGTTGTCATCTCCTCAGCAGGCCCTGAATAAAATATTACTGTGAATATGACTGGTGGAAGGTTGTATTGAGACAATAGTCATTTTCACATGATCTATATGATATATTTATAAGTTAAAATCAACTAGAAATAAAAATGATGTGCTTCTAACGGTTAGCTAACGCTAACTAGTGTCACCACAGATCTGAATAACACTAACCGAAAAGTCTGAGCAAATTTATAAATTTGCCGTTTCTTAAATACAATATGCACATATTCAGTGACTACTGTGTATATTTCTCGTGACATTTTTTCAGATGCTGATTTATAGGTACCGTTTACCTAAAATAAGAAAAGTCAAAACTAACTGTTGCGTAGTTTGTCTGGCGTATCTTGAAACAGTACTTGGGCCATGAAAGATGACATCAATCGAGTTCACGAGAACACAAAGGTCCGTTAATCAATCCGCGTTTTTGTCAGTATGTGTGTTCTTGTGAACTCGTTTGACGTCATCTTTCATTGACCAAGTACGGTTCCAAGCCAAAGAACGCAAGTTAGCCAGAACGCCTAAAAGGTGCACTTGATCCGCCTCTAATCGAGGATGCGTGGGTTGGAGACTTCAGCGGGAACGCATCTGAAATCCCAGAATTCATTTCAAGATGTCAGGAAAAACTGTAATTAGTTGAAACTTTTCTTATTTCAGGTAAACGATACCTGTAAATCAGCATCTGAGTTTTTTTTAACGAGAAATGGGCATTGTAGTCGCTGAATATTTGCTTATTTTATTTATGAAATGGCTAATTAATAAATTTGCTACGACATTTCGAAAAGCTAGCTAACGTTATTCAGTGCAGTGGAGAGGCTAGTTAACGTTAGCTAAATTAAGTAATTGCAGTACCGGTAGAGGGACAGTTTTTTTTAGAATTGAAGTTGATTTTCACTTTAAAAAAACATACAAGTGTCATATGATTATGGCTATAGTCTCCATACAACCTTCTGCCCTTCATCTTCACATTCATATTTTATTCAGGGCCTACTGAGGTTACAGCCCTCAGAGTGGAGGGGTATTGCATAACAGCCAAGTACACCCGCATCTCAATCCAGATGGGCGCGTTCTCTGTCCTCGCGTTCTCTCTAGGATGCTTGGCAATAACGTTCTTCTCAAGGACACAAGTACGTTCCTAGCGAAAGGACGGAAAAACGCGGCATGATAAACGGCCAATGACCACATAATTGGAAATCTTCCTTACCTGCTCAGGATGTGGCAGAAACGTAATTACGGGACGTACTGACAACGTAACAACTTTCGTACCAGTTTGGTAACGATCTTACGTACCTACAACCGGCAAATATTAACAAATATTTTATTTGCTACAATGTACTTTGCTTACAAGGTTATTACTCCCAACACATCGGAAATCACCCTATTCCAAATATTTCAAAGTTCACTTGAAGATTTTTAGAGTCACAAGAATTCCCTAATCCCCGCAATTCAAATCAATTCAAATAGTTCTATATAATCTCCCACAACAGACGGAATACACAAATTGTAAACTGTGCACGCGCAGATGTGCCACAGCTCGAGCGTCCCACCATTTCTTGTTCTTTATCATTTGTACTCCTAAATAGTCGTCAGAAGTTTACTGTATCACAGCAGACATAACCCGTGGCCAGATAATGTTAACTCCAGTTTAAGATTATTCTGATTTTGTAAATGTATATACTTTTATCTACATATGGGTCTTTTGTATATTACAGGATATGTCATGTAATTTGCTAGGAGATCATTTCTTGAACGATGTTCTAACAGCATTGCCATTATTATATCTGGGAAGGGGTTGATAAAATACATGTGTAATATTTGCACATAATACCACACTGTGAAAATAAATGTCCGTGTAGAATGCTGCTGAAATGTGTTGTGCACATTTAAGATTTCATGGAACAGTTCGAGCAGGTAAACAAAAGGTTGGAGAAAACTGTCAAGATGTTGACTGGACTGAAATGAACTTATTCTAGCTTTACATATGAATATAAAACATTTAAGAGGAAAACGGCAATTAATGGTCAACTGGATAGGTTGTCTGGGATTCGTGATAACCCACCGAAACTTTAGAAATGCCACGTTGCTGCGACATGCTCGCAACCAACTGACAATGTCAATTAGTTACGTTGTAGCGACAACATTTTAACTTTTCCGTTTGTGACCACATAGCGGACAACGTTGTTCCTACCTAATTTCAGTCGCCAGATAACGTAACAACATTGTGACAACTGAAAATTGTTAGCTGGGGATGAGTCTCTACCTGAGCTCTTTCTGGGTACCATTATCAGAAAGTAGCCACACACACGCAGACACGCACACACAACTTTGCCTACAAGTTGTTTCAGCCTGACTTGTGTACACAAAGTCTGGGTATTACTCAGATAAACAGATGCATTCACATGCACCCTAACAAGCCTTAAAATGGTAGCACAGAGCCGAGGAGCCAGTTCAAGCTCAGAGAAACACAGCACATGACAGATTAACTACTGCATAGAAGAGGGAGGAGGAACTAATTACATGGTTTATGAGATGATGTCATATAAAGGTTTTACAGTAGTGGCCAACCATAACATCGCGAGTGCCACATTCTTTTCAGTCACACCAACTTCAGACGAGACAGAGAATATTGGGAACTGTAATCGATTTATCCTCTTGTCACAGTTTGCGTGTGTCTTTTTCCAGTTACTAAAGCTGAGGGAGCGCCTCAGCTTTGATCTGCTATGGAACATGATGACTGGCCTTTCGTGTACGCCAGGTGGTTCCATTAATCATCATTGTGTAGGCTACTACGCTTCATCCAATTATTTTCCTGTGATATATTTGCGACTCCCTCCCCATGGCAACGTCTTCCCCCTCAGTGCCTGGTCTCATGAACATCCCTATGGGCTGATGGGTATTTTTACATACACCGTACCTGCTGCAGCAGCCATAGACCTTAAATTCGGCTTGATTTGAGTGTGTGTGTGTTCTTGTTTGTTTGAGAGTGCCTGTGTACTCCTGTTGCCCCAGGGTGGCATTATCCCATCCCAAGGCTCAGGACTCTGGTCGTGGGGACTGTGGGGAGAGAGGAAGTGCTCCCTTCCTAATTATGTTCAGTGTGTGAGGTGGTTTGTTCCACCAAGGCCTGATTGTCTCCTGGGACAAGGGCAACGGAACACAGAACCCCTGGATAGCACTCCGGAACGTCTGACTCACATGAAAATAAGTGAACAGAGGCGCTTCTGTCTTGACTTCACTCTCTTCACTCCAGCTATCTCTTTCGACCTTTATTATCTATTTCTGTCTCACATTCTCTTTACTTCCTTTTTTTCCAGAAATTCTAGTCCTCTTCCTTTGACTGTAGGTACAGAAGAATTTTCTACTCATTCAGAGCTGTCCTCTTTCCTATGACTCTCTGGTATAGCAATCCAGTACCAAGTTTGCCTGGCAGCACAGCAGCACCATCAGTGAACAGCTCACTCAGGCTGGGCTATAAGGGTATATTTGGCTAGTTATATCACAATACATCCACAGGTCTTTTCCCACAATCGGACCAAGTTTCAGTAGATAAACAGAAAGTCAGCTGAAGAGTGGGCTACGGCTGATTACGCCAGTTCATTTAGGACGTCCTCGGGTGTTATCCAGCAGGCTTTGAAAGGGCAGAGGAAGCTGAGACGTAAATTATCGACACGATGACTCATATGACTAAACAAGCAATTTCAAGCCCACTGTGAAGGGCTTGAGCCTGCGTGTGGAGGCGAGTTTTCAAGCCCACTGTGAAGGGCTTGAGCCTGTGTGTGGAGGCGAGTTTTCAAGGACACAGTGACAGAACCAGAAAAACTCTGAGAGGCACAAGTGGCTGGAAATTGTACAAAAAAGAAACTTCTTAGCTTGACGTTCCCCGAAGTAAAAGTGTGTGGGCGCATTGCTTGTTGTTTGTTGTTGCTTGTTGTCGTGTGTGTGTGTGTGTGTGGTGTGTGGTGTGTGTGCGCGCGCACATATGTATTTGTAAGCTCTTGGGTGGAAGATGTTTCTTGATACAAGGAAGGCCGGTCTGTTTTCCTACATCCATTCCATTATGTCATCAGCTGAGTTCTTTGAGACCAGGGCTGTTGCCAGGGAACCGATATGATCCATGTGAACTTTCCCCATGGTGACGGTCAGCAACAACAGATAAAAACTGTTCTGAAAGTTCTGAACCTAATCGTGCTTTCTAACTAGTCCTTTGAAAAATGTTTGTTGTTTGGATTTTTCATTCCTCAATGAGTGTGTGCATATTTGTTTTCATATGTTTAAGGGTAACAGATTAAAAAAAGAGTGTTGGATCTTTGTCAAATGGGCGCAGTCATGTATTTTGCAAAGAAGGCCCACTGTTTTGCAACCTGTCGATCACAAAACAGACACATATGTCCAATATACAGAAGGTCCGTTAGAGCAGTCCATCAAACTTAGCAAGCAAAAATTAATAACTACGATGAAAAAATATCGCAGGACAACTGAGCATACAGCAGTGCTGACCTAACAAGCTAAATGAGTGAACAGTGCATTTAATGTTGTTGCATTTAATGTTGTAGCCTCTTTTATAATTAGTTATTATGAAGTGGCTTGCTGGACTGTATGTTTTCATGAAGTGGTCATTTACAGGATCGAATATGTCTGCATTTGAACCCAGGTCTCACAGTACATTGAGATGACAAATACTTTGGTAAAGACACACATTGGCCTACCCACACATGCCTGAGCGCTAGCGTGACTTGGCTAACGGACATCACGCTGCTCAATGAGTACCTGTTTCGGCCCGCGGTGCCAAGCGAACCAAGCGTTATTCGGGGAACAAAGAAATGCATTTGTGACGCAAGCCTCTGAGGCAACGTCCTATTGACCAGGGAAGTAGAGACGAGGAGGCAGCTAGAGCTTCACAGTAACAACTCTGAATAACACTCAACACAAAGTCCCAGAACAGGTGTTGAGTCATGAAGCCAGCCAAAGGCAGAGAATACAGGTTTTTAGAGCAGAGAATGCTAGCGAGGTCACTTTTAATAGTTAACATTGAGTTAATTCATACCCAAATAATGTTGATGATTCCTAAACACAATTTGTAGCTTCGTAAGTACTTTGTCATCCTCCTGGGATGGATAAAATGGCCAGTCAGCTGTCTTTCTCTCCAAACCCCCAGTTTATACAAGTTGATGATCAAAAACGACATTGTGTCAAACTTCTCATTACACAACTCGCTTAACTAGGTGGTACTTGTCAACACCTGTGTGTGTGGAGATTTAACTCTCAGAGCGACAGCCAAGATTGCGCTTGTAGGCGCCTGACTTCTCAAAAGGAGTTGCTTGAGTGGACCTATTCTCCGACCCAGGTACAGATACTGTGCCATATCAAAGATTTTAAATTCTGGTCTTGAAAAGCTGCTTTTTACATGTAATAAAACACATCTGGAAGGAAACTACTTCACTCTAACCCTAACTACTGTAATTAATTATAATTAATGTTCCACATACATTTTGAAATGCTAGACAGTTACATAAACACACTTATTGTATTCAGCTATGTTACTGTCTCCGGGCAAATTTATGTTATCTTAATGGTGTTAAGCCAAATATTCCTAAGAATCGATTTTTAATATACAAAATCCTTTAGATGTCATTCTAATAATTTTGAAATTGCGAATAGTTTTATTTTCCAAACCAAACAAAACCCCCAATCTTTCTTTATGTTGGAAAGGCTTTTAGAGTCTGACAATAGAAACAGCTGTTAGTCTGACACGTGTGAATAATGGTTACACCTACAGTAATAAGACGGATTTTAGGACCCAACGTGACAATAGCCTTGTTCCGAAATGTTAGACGAATCATTAAAGTTCGTTATTATTTCTGCGTGTAGGTATCGTCGACCTGCGAATCACTTAGGGTACAAAGGTCAACAATTTCCTTTTATGCGCTACTACAGTCTGCATAATTTAGCCTATTCTTTGTAGGACAGGCCAACTGCAGTTTGCCCAGTGCGGCAAGAAACTGAAAGCGAGGTGATACGTTTTGGCAGTATAGTCTTTGCGGAAGAGAGGGTTTGAACGATGGGACATTTTAACGCATGATCTCTAGGGAACAGTGAGCGTATGGAATGATGCGGACATATATCACGTTGGATTTATAAAAGGGGGTGTCCGACACGGTGACACTTGTATTATCGTTCGGTGGTTAGGGGAACGCCGCATCCGAATTTCCACGGTTCCACCGGGACATCAAATTACTGTAGTGTTTGCGGGCTCTGCAAAAGATCGGTCTAGGCGGACTGCTTATTTCGGTGAGTGAAACTTTTTTTTCCACCGTTTACCCTACCACGTTATAGCTTTCCTACTATTTCACTAGCTAATAGCGTTCATGTTTTTTTATACCGGCTTATAGGCAAATGTGTACTGCAGCTTTGGGAACACAGTAACGTAGGTCATCAGGCTTCCTATACATTTCTCATGCACTGTACAGGTTTAGGGACGGGCACGGTTAGCCGTATAGTCAACTGGTTTTCCGTTGTGGTCTAAAATATTAAAAGAGGGTTTACAGGCGGACGGGCTCGCGCTCTGCCTTCGATAGGCTTAAATGTAATGCCGCGCGATCATTGCGAGATCAGCCTGCACTCACAATGTTGGCTTGTCAGTGGTGTTTTAAGGGAACACGCTGTCAGGCCACTGACTGGACGTCCTTGTCCCTGTTCACATGGGGTTGTGTGCAGTACATGTACCCTGTCATTCTCTCACATGGACAGACCCCTTCGTTAAGGATGTTGGGGTTGTATCATTGAGAAATATGTTCAGTATTGATTCGTCGTAACGTATGCTCGTGGATAAAATGTGGGTGCATCTGTGAAGCGTCGATATGGGTTTGTGAGAGTTACGAGTGGAAGTCGTCGTGCAGCGACTGTTTAGTTCACAGACACCGCTGAGTCTTTCTGATTCAGGCATTTACTGTGCTAACCACACCTGACACCGGCATATTGTCCTGGCTGGTGAGAAACACAACCTGGGCAGTGGTCACTTGTCGGCTGACGACTCATGGCAGTCTTGCTCTGCGCTGTTGTTCGCTATGTTATTCACTATGAGACTTCTTTCATTGCAGTTGCGTTGCTGTTGGGAGAAAAGAGGGATGTTACATCAAACAAGTTGTGACCGATTGGATCATCTTTAATCCGAGTATGAAAGCCAGTGATGACCTTTCCAATCATTGCTTTAGCCATGTGGGTTTTGGCACTGGCCCGTCGATTTCTGAGACTAACCAGAGAACCCATTGGTTTTTTGGGACCAATCGGATGGTTCAGACATAAAAACTAACATTCCTGGGCGTGCTTTGTGGTTTTGCAAGGAGTTTGGTTAGCCTGGTGAGTGTGGTTACTGTTGGCTGAGAGGGATGTGTAACAATGACACACACACATCAGTTCGTTTGTTGGCTCCTCTTATTCAAATTTCACTCTCCCTGTAATCTGCATGTCTTGTTGAATTTCTAAAGAGGTCCTCTACTTGCACGATTTCTCTCCTGCTGTCTCTCTGTCTCTGTGTCTCTCTCATTCTTTTTATATTGGTAGCCCATTTTTGACCAGTTTGAGATTCTCAGTTTGTAAAAAAAACAAGCAAAGAAACGTCCATCATGTTCGTTGGTGGTATTTTATGGGGAAGCTGTTGCCACACAATGTTTCTCTACTGTTCTTCTGGTGACATACTTCCCCTGGTGCTGACCAAGGTGACACCATAGAATGGTGGATGGGATCTACTTCAACACAACCAAACCCATGGATTCCTGTTAAATGGACTGACCACTGAAACATCACATTCTTGGCTCAGTGTAAGACCAGAGTTTTGTTGTCCAATTGATTGCCCGCATGCCGAGCTCAAACTACCAATCACAGTTGATTCCCTTTCAATCCAGACATTTCGAGGTGTATAGCAAAATTCCAATTCATTTCTATGCCTCTTAGTGACAACATTGGATAATTTGGGGGGTGGGGGGGGGGGGCTGTCATACCGGGCTTGTAAACATTTACCAAACCCATTTCCACTTCCAGAGCCCACACCGCCCCTTTACCAACCTCCCACCCGTTTCGCTCAGCCGCGATGAAGAGTTGGCATGACACACGGCATTGTCTCCGCTCCGTCCTTGACTAAACGCGTTTCTGTCGGCCCGGCATGTGTCGTTGTTTTGGGTTGTTTCGTCTGCCTTGTTGCAGCAAATTAGGGTTTGTCACGTCGGATTAAAAGGAGCCTATTGTCGACAGGGTTGTGTAAAGCATATTGAGTTGGATGCACTCATCATTGGTAATGTATTCATGTCAGCTCTGCTTGGTGTCAGGCAAAGCACAGCCGGAAACATTCTAAAGAGTGTGTTCCATTGGAGCGCGATTCTCCAGGCGAAGTCACCTGCTCAATGATACACTATTCCCTATTTAGGGCTCCATGTCTGACCAGGGCTTTGATTAAAGTAGTGGAAAAAGGGATAAAGGAAAAAAGTGGGTGCGATTTGGGACTTCACGGAATATTTTCCTCCTGGGTGTCCTACCCTTGATGTTGGATTTAAACGCCCAGCGCGGCGTTGCAGTACCCGACTGGCCTTTTTAAAATCCATATTGGAGTGTATCCTGCCTACAGTCTTTCAAGTTGTTCCTTGATGTTCCCAGTAAAGAGCTGCTCTGCCTGGTGTTTCGATAACAGCCAGCCGAGCCGCCTCAAACATCTTTCCCATGAACCGAGCCTCACTCCGATGCCTGGCAGCTAAGGTGTGTTTATGTAGCAACACTGTGCCCGAGCTACTGTATTTACTGTGTGTTTCCATCTGACAGGGTGAAAGATGATCCATGACGTCGTTGTCATCACAGGTTTTGTCACAGACTGGAGTCCTCTTATAACGTTCGTATTATCTAGTAGGCCTATTCATAGATATCTTTATTAATGCTATTATTATTGTTGTAATTACATTCCTGTGTTGGTATTTCATAATGTATAGGGCTTCAGACTATGTTCTCTTTCTCACTCCCAACTTGTGTCATTTTTATTGCATTTTGCACATGCAGTTATGACAAACCAAATATGGAAATACATATAATATTTGTTTTACAAATAAGGAATAATCTCTATCTGCTTTTCTAAGTGAAATTTCTTTGGGTTTGCTCTCACTTGTGTGTGTAACTACAGCACTGATTAATGACGCAACAGGCTCTACCCCCTGATGGTCAGAACACTGAATAACCTCTATAAGCTCCTCCCCCTGATAATCAGACTGAATAATAACTCAAGAGGCCCTACTGCCTAACAATCCGTCTGATTATTAACACAACAAGCTCCAACCCTGGTGGTCAGACAGATGATTTACTCAGCACGTGCCACCCCCTGATGACCTTACGCTATCCCAATGACTTCCTATTCCTTCCTCAAGGAAGTAACTACTTTTGTCCAAATAATTATCTGTGCAGGATTCTGGTCAGAAAAAGTGCAGTGACTAGGCACAAGGGTTCCTCTTTGGATAGATGTTGTCTCTGCTTTATGATTGTCAAGGATTCCATGTCTGATGGCACAGTGAAGGGATGATGTCGCTCGCATGTGTATGTTGGTGTGCGTGCATAATAAACTCCGCACCTTAGGTGTGGGTTTTTCCCCAGGTGTTTGTATGAGGCTGGCTCTTGACGTGTGGTGTCCTGTGAGCCCTGAGGAAAGGCAGGATTTGATCAGCCTGTGTTCTTGTCTGTCTCCCACTGAGCCTCTCCTCCTGCACACTGGCTCCGGCTCGCACCTGCGAGACATGCTGGGAACATCAATGTTTGTGTGCGTGTGTGCGTGCGCGTCAGACAGGCTGGCAAGTCCTTAAACAGACAGGCAGTGAGACAAGTAGACACACACACACAGACCGGGCCGTGAGGCAGGCAGACAGTCATAACCTGTCAGGGAGGCAGGTAGACGTGCAGACAGACAGACAGACAATGATACAACTAGAACATTCTTTCGCTTCTTGTTGGGGAATCACCTTTAAAAAGATAGTTTGTCTAAAACTCATATTTATCCATATTTGTCTTCCTTATCCCTTTAAGTACATGTTATTAGGAGTTTTTTAAATATCCACACACAATTCCTTAGCTCCATTGTTTTTATTTGTCATTAGTTTCTTATTGCTGTTTTAAAGAACTGATCCAAGGATTACAGTTTTTCTTAGCACCGCGTCCTTCAGGATAAGCAACCATCCAACATCAGCGACCAATCGGCTGGTGGCCAGTCTAATTCAATGTGTTTTATTTATTCTACTTTGGAGCACACCATCTGAATATTTCCCTAGTTTTGTCAGACAGGTGGTTTTATGTTTGCTGTGCCTGTTTGGTATATGACTCACTGGCATCTTCAGATGATGATGATGATGATGATGATGATGATGATGATGATGATGGCACTTAAGGAACCTGACACTCATTTTGTGTCAATGTTTGCAGGACGTTCGTTAAATAAGTCCTGTCGTAATTGGCCCCGTTCCGCTCTTTTTATTGGTCCGACAATGTTTGCCCAGTGATAGCGATAGGAGCTGCTTGGTGTTTGGGCCTGCAAAGAACTACTGTACACACACATACACAAACACACTTGTGAAGTTCTGCTCAGAACTGTTGAGTGATGGTTGGATGGAGGTGGTTGTATGCCCTTGGGAAATATTGGTCGTTTTTTCATTTCCCTCTACTCAAAACTTTGGGATTTTTAAATCTGATGATGAGTGTAATGTGTGCAGTATATAATCTCATCTTTTCTTTTGGGGGTATTTCTATACATATTTGTTTTACCATTTTTAAATAAAAAATATTTGTCAACAAATTTAAACAATTACAAAATTAATTTTAGTGTTTGGTTTTGGTATGCTGTAGCTACCTGAAATCTGCAACCCCTTGATCCCAGCAGATGCTGAGCCTCCTCCCTGGGGATGTCTGCCTGTCATATACTGCATCAGTCGTCAATTGTTGTTGGTTTTGGGGTCTTTTTATCTAAAGTCCCTTTTTAAGAAAATTAAAGGCATTTGAATTTGATGTAAATCTGGAAGTTAACTTTAAGAACCTTTCACATTTTGGCCCTCAGCGACTCCCTAGTGGCTATAAAGGTGTGTTGGTGGATATGCTCCTGCTGTTTAATGGAGTGCTGTCTGGGGGGTTTGGCTGCGTTTTTCTTGTGCTTCAGCTGACAAGATGTTTCTTTTCATCATCTTCATCCGCTTATCCCTTGTCGGGTAATGGGGGCAGCAGCTCCAACAGGGGAACCCAAACATCCCTTACCCAAGCTACATTTGCCAGCTCTGACTGGGGGATCCCAAAGTGTTCCCAGGCCAGTGTCTCTCCACCTAGTCCTGGGCCTACCCCGAGGTCTCCTCCCAGCTGGATGTGCCTGGAACACCTCCCTAGGGAGACTTCCTGGGGGCATCCTTGCCAAATGCCCGAACCACCTCAACTGGCTCCTTTCAATGCAAAGGAGCAGCGGCTCTACTTCGAGTTCCTCAAGGATGACTGAGCTTCTCACCCTATCTCCAAAGGGAGATGCCAGCCACCCTTTTGAGAAAACAAATTTGAGCCCCTTGTACCCGTGATCTAGTTCTTTCGGTCATGAACCAGCCTTCATGACCATAGGTGAGGGTAGGAACAAAAATTGACCGGTATATCGAGAGCTTTGCCTTCCGGTTCTGCTCTCTTTTCGTCACAACAGTGCAGTAAAGCGAATGCAATACCGCCCCCACTGCTCCGATTCTCTGACCAATCTCCAGCTCCATTTTTCCCTCATTCGTGAACAAGACCCTGAGATAGGTGAACTCCCTTACTTGGGATAAAACCTTATTCCCTACCCGGAGGAGGCATTCCATCGGTCTCCTGCTGAGAACCATGGCCTCAGATTTAGAGGTGCTAATCCTCATCCCAACCGCTTCGCACTCGGCTGTGAACTGGTCCAGTGAGTGCTGGAGGTCACAGACCGATGATGCCATCAGGACCACATCTGCAAAAAGCAGCGATGAGATCCCCAGTCCACCGAACTGTAAACCCTCCCCACCCTGACTGCGCCTCGATATCCTGTCAATAAACCTTACAAACAGGATTGGTGACAAAGACCAGCCCTGACTGAGGCCAACCCCCACCTGGAACGAGTCTGACTTACTATCAAGAACCCGAACGCAGCTCTCACTTTGGAAGTACAGGGACTGGAAGGCCCTAAGAAGGGACCTCCTCACCCCATACTCCCGTATCGCCTCCCACAGTATCTCCCGGTGGACCCAGTCATACGCCTTCTCCAGATCCACAAAGCGCATGTAGACTGGATGGGCATATTCCCAGGCCCCCTCCAGGATCCTTGCAAGAGTAAAGAGCTGGTCGGTTGTTCCACGACCAGGACGGAATCCGCATTGTTCCTCTTCAATCTGAGGTTGGACTATCTGCAGAACACTCCTTTCCAGGACCTTTGAGTATACTTTCCCAGGGAGGCTAAGAAGTGTCAACAGTGTTCCATCCTTACTGTACACAGCCTGGATGGTTCCCCGTTTCCCCCTCCTGAGGTGGCGGATGGTTTTCCAGAAACACCTTGGTGCCGACCGAAAGTCCTTCCCCGAACTCCTCCCACACCCGCTCTTTTGCCTCTTTCACGGCAGAGGTCGCAGCCTTTCGGGTCCTTCGGTACTCTGCAACTGTCTCCGGAGTCCTCTGGGATAACATATCCAGTTCTGTGCTAGTCATGGACTATCTATGACGAACAACGTGTTCGAACATAAGGATGCTCACAAGTGTACGTGGTATCAGAACACCTTAGGCCGAAGGTCGATAATCGATTTTGTGATTGTGTCATCGGATCTGAGGCTGCATGTGAAGAGAGGGGCGGAGTAAAGAGAGGGGCGGAGCTGTCAACCGATCACCATCTGGTAGTTAATTCTGTTTCTTTTAACATCAGAATTAATTTAGCCGCCATCTTCAGCAGTTACATCATCAATAAAGACAAGTGAGCCTTGTGCAGATCTACCATTTTATCCCTGATGTCCTTACACAGCTCTCTGGTATTGGCCATTGTGGAGTCTGTTTGAGTGTGTGGACAGGTGTCTTTTATACAGGTAACGAGTTCAAACAGTTGCAGTTAATACAGGTAATGAGTGGAGAACAGGAGGGCTTCTTAAAGAAAAACTAACAGGTCTGTGAGAGCCGGAATTCATACTGGTTGGTAGGTGATCAAATACTTATGTCAAATGCAAATTCATTATTTAAAAAAAATGTTTTCGATTCCGTCTAATAGTTGAAGTGTATCTATGATAAAAATTACAGACCTCTACATTTTTTGTAAGTAGGAAAACCTGCAAAATCAGCAGTGTATCAAATACTTGTTCTCCCCACTGTATGTATATATTTATTTTTAGCGTTTTCAATTTACTTTAAAGCTCTAGTGGTAAACTGACTCCAACATCCTTCTGGCAAAGCCCATGCTCAAAGCAGCCATCCGTCTAAAATGGAATGAAGATTATTTTAACACACCACTCCACAGATGTGCTTGCAGACTGTCATATGTACACAAAGCATTGTGGGACCCAGATGGCGTTTATTTGTTGACAGATTTTCAGAGCTTACTTGTTTGGGTTTGGGTGTTAAGGCGTGTGTGCGTGCCACGTTGTCTTTCTGTGCCTAAAAGACTTCCTAATGAAGACCTTCAGTGGCAACTCACTGCTCTGGCCTGGCCTCAGACTGCATTGGAAACTCACAGGCGCTACCAGCAAAGACAAATCCAGCTCACTGGTTGCCAGCAAACCCGAATGGGGAGGTTCACGTTCTCAGTTGACTGCCCATTTGACCGTCTGTGTGGAACATCAGCAGCATCACTGACTCCCTGAGTGCTAGCCACTTGGGCAGTGCCTGAGCGGCTCATGGCGCATGTTTCCGGAGCATACGCCTTCTGCATTGGTGGTCTGTACATGGCCTTCATAAGCCAAAAGCAGCGAGGCTAGCAATGTGCACTGTCAGCGTTCGTGGGCCTTTTGCAACCTCTCACTAATGTTTCAATCTGATGTTTTTTATGTACATTTAATTTGTAGATGCAAATTAAAAGGCCTTGGTTGTGAAGTAAGGTATGTGAACCCTGCATGGAAGCCTGCTTTATTTGTCTCTAATTGTGCCCTAACAATGCTCCCTGAGTGTTGCTTAGGGAACAGGAAGCTGTTTCTGATTAAGTAAACCACGTGTTTGGCATTTCAATGAGCCCTGCCATGCCGACTGGTGTCTTCGGTGTAGTGACAGGTGGAACAAGTGAGTTCGGGAGGTAGGTCCACACCAGTTTTTATTTTTCTTACTAATTTCTCACCTCTACATGCATTGGTGGTCCTTGGGGCCCAGAGTATTTTCTTGTAAGACTCTGGGTCAGAGTTCATCCCGGGTCAGTGTTACGCATTAATAAAGCTGCTAATTGCTTCTCTTAAGCCATTAGAATTGCACTGACTCATCAGAAACCCTCTTAAGGTTGTAAATGGGATCGCTGCTTGCCGGCAGCATGAAAGGTTATTAGGGAACAAGATTGACAATTAATGGTGTGGATGTGCTCAATATTTTGGAAACACTTTTTAAACTCAGTGATACAATGCTTTACAACTTTGTAATCAGCCTCTACAATGTACTTTTGTGCTGACTGGTTCACCTGTCTCTTGATACTGAAGTAAATACCCGCATCCTCGAGGATCCACCAGCTTCCAGTTTAACCACTGAATTTTCAAATCCACACTTCTAAGCTTGAGGTCTTGAACAAGAGATTTTAATTTTTTGAGGGAACCAGTCAAAACCACAGAGACCCATAAGAAGTAATGCATTTCCAATTTGCTTCTGTCCAGACCAGTGTGGCAAAGCTCCCATGCTGTGAGTTGTCAGCCAGGGTCCTATTTTCCCGCTCGTCTGCTTGATTCATTCACGCCATCTTCTTCCTGCAAGATAACAGCATTTGAGCCGCCAAGAAAACCTGTGGGAAGCAAAGGCACAAATCAAAGCTTGTAACGAATTTCTTGGCAATTTGCAACCAAACCCAGTAACTCACTTGTGTGCAAACCCCAAACCAAACTTAATCATAGACCCTACTGAAGAGAGGGGCTGAGCGATTGCATTGGGTATCATTGAATTTATTTAACCATTATACCGATCAGAGAATCTTTCCTACATTACTTATTTTAATTCTACACGTGATAGACGCTAGGCCAAACAACATATTGGCACAGTAGATCAGTGCCTCAAGAGAACAGCTGTGGTGCCACACACTCCAACACGGCTGTCGATGCTCCAGTTTAGGAGGATGGTTTGGGGGTCGGGTTATTGCTTCTGGCACTCGTGCCACTGGATGTGGCTGTGGAGGCTGATGTGGGAGAAATATGCGCACACACACTTTATTGTGTTTTGGCTTTGCACTCCAGTGCATTGGTTATGAAGACTGTCACATTTTACTAGAAGTTTCCATAAACCACAAAGCATATGGGAATAACAACTATACAAAGTCCCCATATAAGTCAAAAAGTCCTCCCGGCAGTGAACCAGCTCTGGGTCAGGATTCCTGCTGGCTGTTCAAGCAGTGGTCTGTAGCTCCGGATGCCTTATGTCCATTATCCCAATTTGCTATGCCAGAAACATACGTTTTTAAAAACAATATAATCAACACCCCATTAAGTTTTAAGACCGTACAGGCTAACATTTTGCTTTTGAAGTCAGCTGTCTGAGAAGAAGCACTTAACATCTCAACAGCCTCACTTGTAGGCCGAGCCCATATCAAAAGAATGGTGATGAATGAAACAACGGTGGTGTGCAAAGCAAGCCCAGAGGTCAATGCTGAACGACACCAGAGGGAAATTAGAGCTGGACATACGGCTGCAACAATATGAAGCAATATAACCCGCTGAGGTCTCAAGACAAATTATGTGCATTCTGCTCTTTGCTTCACACCTACTCCACTGACATAGTGTGTTGTGCAGACAGTCAGTTAATAAGACATACGGTCAGACAGACAGATGGTCATCCAATCTATAGCCATTGGTGTTGTTCCTGAACACCTTTGATTAAAATCTGTCAGGCACGTCTGGCAGGGATGATACAGGATAAAGCTCCACAATAGCAGGGCATCCTGCCACTGAAAGGGATTTAGGCGGTACGAGGCACCCGTCGCCAGAAAGCTCATTGAGGAGACCCACTTTGCCGGTTCAGTTCTGTGAACTCTGATTTTTTCAGTTCACAAAATCTCAACTTTTAAAACAACAATTGTGTTATTATTGGAGAACACTACTGTATTTACAGTTGCAACCTGAACCGCTGAATGTCGTTTCCTGTGCTGTGGTTGGGTGCGGTCTGCCAGAGGGGTGATATGTTGACCTGGCTTGGCTGGGAACAAATCCATGATCCTCTGGGTCTCCCACTGGACCAGAGCAGCACCCCAGTTTCCCTCTTTGTGCTTAACCAACGTCCGCCATCGCCCTGATGCATTCTTATATAAGCGTTGTGTGTTGGTGTGCACTCCGAGACATGAAACTCCCACAGAGAGGAAGCAAGAGCAAAGAGAGACGTAGAGAAAGGGGCAGAGAGAGAGATGGAAAGAGTAAAGCCTCCATCCCTGGGGTATCCCACACAACCACCCACCTTGTGGAGGTCTCGGGGACGTCCATTAGTCTGCCTCTGAGTGCTGGGGTTGGATGAAAGGGGGATGGACTTCATTCCTGCCGGCTCCACTCACCTGATACAGGGTGAGGGCGTTGGGGAGAGGGAGAGGTAGGTTATGTTATCCTGGACTCTGTTGCTCCCTTCCTGACCCCCCCCCAGGCTTGAACCTTTGAGTCTTCCCCAGGCAGAGAGACCCGCTACAGTACGCAGAGGAGGGGACGAAGACACTCAGCCCTGGGGCCTGGCTTGTTCACAGAGCCGAGGAGGCGTGTCCTGGATGGATTTGGCTGGGATTGCGTCGGCCTCTATTTCTGTCCCTGGAGATAGCCGGATGCGCCGACTATCTCGCTGTGTGCCGGCACACTGTGTGGTCCTGCCCGGTGTTTTTTAAGTGGATGTGGCTACGCTCTGTACGGCAGTTGGCCTCTAGTTTGCCGGGATCTGTGACAGGTTTATTGCGAGGGCTGTCCATGATGGCGCGGTGTAACAAGCTAATCTGTCTCTAAAGCTAATGATTGAATTAAAGAGTGCCTGAGATTAGGCTATGCCTGGCAGGTGCTGTCCACAAAGAGGACAATGGAACCGTGGCTGTCATCCTCACTGTCATCAGGAAGTACCTTAGGCTATACTTAGCCCTATTAATAAACAGTTATAAACCTGTTATGAACCTGGCCATTGATCCTGCAGCTAATGTAAGGTCATCCTGTTTATGTTGCCGTGTGTAGACAACAGTCTGCCGTGTTCAGTCGATGTACAACGCCCTGCCCCTCCCCCAGGTTTTCACAGCGAATCGCCGTAACTGACTCGTGTCTGCTGTGGTGATTAGTGATATCACGTTCCGCATCAGCGGAAAGAGAAAGTAGTCTCTCGCCCTCTCCCTTCCTCTTGTTTTCTCTTTATCTCTCTCTCCTCTTTCTGCTTGGTGATGCCCACATGATTCCCAAGCTAGAATGCGTAGATTGTGATTCAGTCATTCAGTCACTCTAAGGGAAAGGGGTTGTGAAGGAGCCTGACAGTCTGTACTCCTTGTTGTCTCTCTCTCTCTCGCTGTCCGTCGTTCTCCTGCTCCTGTCTGTGGTGCGCCACCGTTCTGTTCTCCTATGCTGGGCTGGGTTGTCTCTCAGGACAGGCTTCTGCTACTATCCCCCTTCTTAACTTTCTCTCACCACAAGGCTGTCAACCTCCGTCTCCCCCATTTCTCCTTTCGCCTCCCCCCTCATCCCCGAGCAGCTAATATTCTAGCTCTATCTGTTGTCCTCCCTACCCCCCCCCCCC
>JACXGJ010008598.1:15932-26752 GCA_016801105.1 Esox niger | reverse complement strand
TGGGGTGTGTGTGTTCAGGGGTGAGTGTGTTCTGAGGTGTGTGTGTGTGTTCAGGCGTGTGTGTGTTCAGGGGTGTGTGTGTTTTCTTTTCATAGTGCAGGTCCACTAACAGCAGATGACGTGTTGCAGCATCTTTCTTCTCTGACTTCCCTGCATTTCCATTTGACCTTTCAGTAATTTGTCAGACCCTTTTATTCAGCCAGAAAGTGAGTGTTGGGGACAATTAAAGAGACAGTGAGAAAGAGATGGATGTTGGGGAGAAACAGAGGGAATGAGAAAGAGAGATATATTACACAGAAAGTAGGAGAGACAGGTTATTGTGTAATAGACAATAGACTGATATATGATAGTCTGATATATGATAGACCGATATATGATAGACTGATAGATGATAGGCTGATAGATGATGGATGAATAGATGATAAACGGATAATGAATGTGTGACAGGTCTCCCTTCCCTCTGTCTTTTGACCATTCCTGAAGGCTAGCCTCTCTTTATCTACTGCTGGATGCTTCCACCCACCTGTCCTCTCTCCCTCTTCATTTGCTTCCTCTTTCTCTTCATCATTCCCT
Source organism: Esox niger (assembly GCA_016801105.1). Classification (NCBI taxonomy): domain Eukaryota; kingdom Metazoa; phylum Chordata; class Actinopteri; order Esociformes; family Esocidae; genus Esox; species Esox niger. Next base: position 26,179 of record JACXGJ010008598.1, on the reverse strand, counting down.
CACCTGGTTCCCTGAGCTCCTGATTTTAGCTGTCTGACTTAATGATGATTTTGCCGGTGAGGGAGAGAAAGAGAGAAGGAGAGATACGGAAAAACAACTAATGTTTCACATGCCAATTAAGTCTTTAAATTGAAATTGAATTGAGAGAGAAAGACTGAGAAAGAGAGGGAAAGACAGAGAGAGAAGAATGATGAAGCGAGAGAGACAAAGGAGAGAGGGAAAGAGAGTGGAAGAGAGGGCGTGACCGAGTAGAGGCAAAGACAGAGGGAGATGTAGATAGAGGAATACAGGAGGAATCCAATGAGAGTTACATAGTGAAGGAGAGGAAGCAGCAGCTGAATACACATTCTTATTGATTCCTTTGCTCTGCAGGAGTTCAGCATGTATCTGGTATTGCCTTTACACTTCCTTTTAGCTTCTTCTCTGTCTTTCTTTTTTCCTCATTGTCTCTGCTTTCTTACTATCATACTGTTTCTACTCCGTCTCCCTGTCGTATCAGTTTTCTGTTTATGGAGCTTGTGAGGCTTTGTCTTCCATCTATCTCACTCTTTTGTATTTTAAGTTCTGTCTCTCTTTTTCTCCTCATGTTAACTTCATTAACTGCTGAGCTGTCAGACAATCGGGAGTTTTTACTTTTGCAGTGTGTGCGCCAAAAAGGGTTCAATAAGCGTTATTTCGCTCTCTCAGTAGCGGGAAACCTTTTGTGGCACTAGAACAACCTTTCTGATTTGATGTGTATAAACAACTATTTTTGTTTCCAAGTCAAACAGGTTCTACATGGAACTCCATGATATTCTATCTGGAACCAAATGATTCAACCAGGAACCCAAAAGGGTTTTACATGCATCCAAAAAACATTGTTACCAACATGGTCTGCCAAATAAATCTTGTGAAACCTTTTTTAGTGTGGGTGTGTGTGTGTGTGTGTGTTTAGGCCCAGCGATGTAATGTAATTTGCCATAGGATTATTTACATCTGATGTTACTATAAATCCCTGGAATATGGATTAGCATCAAGACAGAAAGAATATCAGGCTGAGGAAAAACAGGCGGCTCTCTGACAATAAATACTTATCCATCATTTTCTTCACACCCTCCTTTCTTCTCTGTTCAATCATTTCTCTTCATCTTCAACATTGCTTCTCTTTTCAGTAGATTCTATTCATCATCCGTCCCGTAACAGTTTCTCAGTCTCTCTTCTCCTTTTTATCTTCCCCTTTTTTCGTCTTCTATCTCTTTTCTTCACATCGTCCATCTCTTCTCCACTTCATCTTCCATCTCTTTTCTCTTTTTCATCTTGCATCTTTCTCCTCTTCAGTGTTTTCTCCTCATGTTCCATCTCTCTTCTCATCTTCATCTTCCATTTCTCTCCTGAATTGTTTCCTTGTATCTTACATCTCTCACCTCTTTACTTGTTTGCACTAAATCAATAGACTTTCTTGACATGGAAAGGTACTCAAAGTATTCATGGTTACTGTACAGAACAGAATTGTCACGATATGTGCAACCCACGAATACATAGGATTACAGTGGTCATACTAATGGCAGACAGGTCATAACAACATTTCCAACTGCTTCAGCAATAATGGTAATACGAATAGTGGTAAAAGACAATTGAAATACAAACTAAAATAGTAGAATTCTAAATGAGTGTCCAAACGACTGAAAAACCTCAAGGCATTACATGTAAAACTGAACTAATTGTGTACTTGGCTTTCCCTGAGATTGTGGCAAGAGGTCACATAGTTGGCTGACAAAGTTACACATTTCGATTTTTCACCTGCATGCATATTTGATTTGTTCTGCTTTCATCGTTACAAAATCGTTGTAGTGACTGATAATTTTCCTAACAGGAAATGCTACTCTGGTTCCACTTATCCCTGGGAGCCGAGTTAGCACAAACTCTCCTCTCTGGATTACCCGTTTTAAAGGTGATGACCTGTCTCTGTGGCCAGGCTGTAATTGCTGAGTCTGCACACAAACGGTTTATTTCTGAGTTTTCTATCAGTCACAGTGGTCAACAACAGGCCGCTGTGTGTGGTAAGTTACATTGAAATTCACTTTGCTTACTTGACCTGAACTCTTCGTTTTCTCTCTTCTGTATGGAGGGGTTATTAGGTAATCAGAACTGTCTGATTGGGTGGCGCTACGTTGTGTTAGCTGTGATGTCATCACGGAACCGTGATTTTTACTAGATCTTTGTGTTTAGCTTTCATTTCCATTGATTTAAACAAGTAAACAAGGAGCTCAAAATTGGCTGAAACGCTGGAGGAATATCAATTATATAGAATGCCAGGTCCGGAGGTAAAAAAGGGAGAAGTGAAATGAATGTATTCTGTATAATTACTCTGTGACGTCTGTCTTGCTCTTTTCATCAGCACCTCTTTCTCTCAGCATGATTGCTCTTAATTGCTTTGTCTGTCATCCCAAACAATGTATTAAACACTTTTTCAATACTCCACTCAAGAAGAGGCACAGAAATACTAATCCTGTTTTCAGACACTCCCTCATTCTCTCATTCTTCATTTTTCACTCTTCTCTTTTCACATGTAGTGTCCCTGTCTCTCTCAACACCCCGTGCCCTTGTCTCTCTCTGCACTCATTGTGACCCTGTCTCTCTCTGGTCTCTACACACGTTGTGTCCCTGTCTCTCTATTTACAGACATTGTGTCAGAGTCGCTGTACAACATTCATAGAGTATAACCTTGCCGCCAATCAGGAAGCAGCATAGGTACTTGTCCAGGCACTTGTCATCTCACATCTAGATGACTGCTCATGGCATTTGCAACCAAACATATGCAACTCCTTCAGAATGATTAACCTTCCCAAGTTCTCCCATGTCTCTACATGTCTCTACAGAGTCACATTTAACAGGTCATCTGTGTGTATGCTTTTAGTTAGTTAGCAAATAATCATAGCCTACATTACAAAAAGGATCGCTTGCTAATCCGTAGGTCTACATCAGGCATAGGCAACTGGCGGCCCACTGGCTGCATGCGGCGCCCACCCCCTCTTTTTGCATCCCTCGGATGTTATACAGTGTGTATTGGAACCAACAAAATCAATGCTGGAAACAAAACATGAAATTTACCTGAAATAATTATTTGCACTCAAAGACCCAAATAATGGCTGCAATTCATCCTCCTCACTGTGTGTGGGGTCAATACAGACACATAGCCTCTTCCATTGATATAATTTTTATAACCATTTCCTGATATGTGCAACTCAACAACACAATACTACTGTATTCTTGGGTCTTTCCAATAGTGATGGATGACGTGATTGGACCTTGGTTTGCCTTATTCAAGTCTACCCTGGGTTTAAAGTTGTTTCAATAAACTTGCTGAACCCTGTGCATGAAACCAGCTCCTGTGTCTGTTGTATTTAATTACATTGGGCCTGTGTCACCTCATATTTATACCCCAAGGAAACAGGAAGTGGCTTACCACTTAAAAGTTTCTAATCATTCTGTTGAACTCTGTATATTCCCATTCAAATGTATGAATGGGAATATACTTCAGTTTGATTTTACTCAAGACAATTCCTAGGTCACCAATATCTGTGGAACACAAATTTCCTTCAGTTAAAGGTTCAACTTTTTTACATTTTGAATGAAAGACCAAGAGGATAAACAGACAGTAAGAAAATAATTCACAGCCTGTTTTGATCATATAAACCAAGTGCCCATATTAGTGGTGTGTACTATCACCTAAACACAACCCCTACCCTTAACCCCAATGATAACATTAACATAACCCTTACCAAACTATAAACTTAATATGTAACTTAATCTAATTGCCATACACCAAATTTGTGCAAAGTCTGGTGGAACATGCTTTCACACTTGGCCCTCATTAGCCGATAAGGAGTCTAACAAGCAATTGTCGCCTTCCTGCCAGTGTTTTATGTGCCAATGCACTAATCATTACACTGTAGTGTTGTTTTGGTACAACTTAGCATACCGTGCAGCTGAGCTGTCTCAAAAGATACTGACAGAACAAGACAGTTTTCGCTTCATTAAAACATGTACATTGTGCAATTGCCTGGGGATGAGGTTATCCTTATCTGAACCACTTCAACTTCACTTTGGTGACTTCAGAGTTGGGACTTTAATCATTCTGTCCACCAATCACTTAATTTCTGCCTTTGGGGGAAATCTGCCTTTTGAGCAAGATTCATGAAGAAAAAATCTAACCTGTGTGCAAGTACTGGACCTTTCGATTGATGATCGGTGATTGAAGTGTCCATCTCGATGCTGTCTTGTTTGGATCAGAACAAGACTATTAACCCCATTCCAAACGGCTTGTGTGTGTGTGTATGTATATATGTGTGTATTTGTGTGTGTATATGTTGTCGCTGTAAATTGGAAACATTGAATGGATGTCAGATGCACTGCTCAAAAGAATTTAGGGAACATTTTATCATCACAGAATAACAACAGTCAAAATAACTTCAGGGATATCAATCTGTCAAGTTAGAAAGCATAAACGATTGTGAATCAGTGTCACCTGTTTTGGTGTAAATGAAAGTGACAACAGGTGCACTGGAGAGGCAACAACAAGGCAACTCCGAAAAGGGGAATATCTTTTCAAATGGTGGCCACAGACAATTGCTTTTTCCTTATTCTTCCTGACTGATTCTCCTCTACTTTTGTTATTGTCACTACTGGTAGCAGGAGTAGGTATCTGCAGCCCATTCAGGTTGTACAGATCGTCTATCTGGCACATCCATACATTCTGTCACAAAAAGGATTGCTGTCCCCCCCAATACAGTCTCATGGAGGAGATACCAGGAGACCATACTCACTACTGAGTCCCGTTGTTGTGATGAAATTCACGCAAGTTGGAACAACCTGTAATTTAATCTGTTTACTCAGATTTTTGGTGTGAGTTTGTATCCAGGTATTTTTATCCCAGGTTTAAATAATACATGCACCATAGCCTAGGAATGAGATAGATGTCCATTCAAAGATGAAGTATTGTGCCAGAGTTGATGTTGTTGTTGTTGTTTTTGTTGTTGTGCGTGCGTGTGTATGTATGTGTGTGTGTGTGTATATGTGTTGGTGTGTGTGTGGTGTCCTCTCCTCAGGAAGAAGTCCATTAAGCTGAAACCCTCTGTGCTCCTGACACTGCTGTAATCTATACGATTATGGTAATGATGCCCCCCCCATCACACTGAGGAGAACTTGAAAAGCAGTGTCTTTTTCACATTCTCCCATGAGTCATGCGTGCTGGTTGCAACACGTTCTTTTGTTGTTTGTGCTTCGACCGTAAAAGTGGGAATTTGCGAGAGAACACCTTGAACAATAGAGACCAGCTTCAAACTATTCATGAAAAAATAAGTGAGTTTAGAGAGCAAACATTTTGGTTTTACCTGCCTTTTCCAAAGCATTCCAACTCCACTATCTACCAACTGGACCACCTGGGACCCAGCACTGCCTTGTTTAGAATGGTAGAATGGTAGACTCAGTGACAGTAGGGGTGCTAGCTATGGCACTGTCTGTGCCGGCGCTGCTGGTTATATTTAGCTCCTTATCTCCCAGACGGATTCTCAATGCACACAGTCGCCTGGCAGAGCTGGCTATTTTGAAGAGAGCAGCTGGCATCTTGGCGCTGCCACAGCCAGTCTGTGTCTGGTACAATGGCGGAGCATGGTGGCGTTGGATCTATATCACTCCTCTGCCCAACCTCTGCTGGCGTCAATGGTTTAACTTTCTTTCTTTCTGGCTAAGGATTGTGGGGAAATAAAAGCAGATTCTCTCTGAACTCTGTGCTATGTGATTAGTTTAAGACAGCGTGTGTTCTTGGTTTAATTCTACATTACATTAAATCTCTGTTATAATGACTTTAATAATGACGCGTTAATGATGATCATTTTTTAGAACATTTAATGCAATCGTTATTGGCCAATCTTTTTTTAATCTAGTATTCTTGAGCTGAGCTCTCTCTCACACGCACACACACACACACACACACACACACACACACACACACACACACACACACACACACACACAATATTATGGTTTTCCTATCCGGTCACTGAAGATCCCATGGCACTGATCATGTTAACCCCAAAGTCCTTTTCTGATTTCTGATCTGGCCCTCATACCAACATGGCTACCTTATCATCCCTATCGTAAATAAAAATTGGCATATTCATCCTTTGTTCTCCCCTTCTAACATTTCCACCTTGCCCCCACTCCATTTACCATCTACCTTGCACATCCTTGCTGAATACATATTAGGAACTTGGTCCACGCTGGTCAAGAATCGTGCTGGAGGAAGTGGTGAGAAAAAATGCAGGGATGTTTGACTTGAGTAGGCTTGACTAAGTTGTGCAGGGTTGAGATTAGACCATGGGATGGTTAGGATTGAAAAAGAGGGCTGATACTTGACAAGGGGTTTGGTAGGTTTGTTGAGGACGGGTGACTTGTGCAGAGTTGAGGTTTTACCTACCGTATGGGGAAGCGAAACCTGCAGTGAAGTGAAGTGTTCCCTGATATGTATTCCGTACATTCCATCTATCTTTTCTACTCCTCCTCTCCTTGCTCTCCCTCTGCCTTATTTCTTCATCCTCTCTTCCCTCTTTTTTCTGATCCCACTCTCCACCCTGGTTTAGCAGGATTTGGGCAGGAAGCTGTGGGTAGTTGTGAGTACCACATCCCTCTCATAGAAGTGGTGTTAACCTGTGCCAGACAGCGGCGCAGAGGCAGGCAGAGACATGGGGATGTGAGACACAGTGTAAAGAAGGCAAGATCAAGTGAGATCAAGAGCAGAATAAAGCGACAAGCCGAGGAGGAGAGGGTGATGTTAACAGCAGGAGAGAAGGAATGCAGTTCTTTTAGGAATGGTTTGAAATAAATGGCTGTGTTCCATTCTTCCTCTGGCCTTGGGATCCTCTTCTGGAAGTTAAGCATAGGCTAGTCCTATTTAACCATTCCACATCTGGAGAATTTTGTATTGCAAAAAAACAATTGAATGGATGACTAGCTCCCTGAGGTGAGATTTTTTTTTTTTCTTTTTTTTTTTCTCAAGAATCCTTTACCCATAATCCTTTTTTCTACATGGTATATTTGTCACTGTTGGGAATTTTATGTTTGTCAACCCTGGGAAGTGATTTTATGCACAATTGTTCTGTAATCTGCATATATTTACATATTGTAACCCTAAACCGAACCCTTTTGCTAGAGAAATTAGTAGTGAGAAAAGGAGGGGAAAACAGGTTGGAGGCAATAGAGCAGAGATAGAAAACTGTAGTGTCCTTAAAAATAGAAAGATCTCTTAAAAAACGCATGCACACACCCGTATTTGTCAGTATCTACTGTATAAGATAGCCTTGGTATTAGTAAAAGGAATGGGATATATCCTTCATGTTTATCAGGAGGCTGGGAATGCCAAAGGGGAAGAGAACAAGATATTATTTAAGGACCCTTTCTCCCTCTTTCTCTCCAATTCCCTTTGTCACTTACTCTCTTGTAACTCAAAGGCCTTACACTCAGAGGTCAATCCAGACATCAGGGGCCCTACATTTAGAGGTCAATACTGACCCCACCGGCCCTATACTCAGAGGTCAACACAGACCACCAGGGGCCCTATACTCAGAGGTCAACACAGACCACCAGGGGCCCTATACTCAGAGGTCAACACAGACAACCAGGGGCCCTACATTCAGAGGTCAATCCTGACCCCACGGGCCCTATACACAGAGATCAACACAGACCACCAGGGGCCCTAAACACAGAGGTCAATCCAGCCCGCAGACGCCCTATACTCAGATGTCAATCCAGACCCCAGGGGCCCTAAACTCAGAGTTCCATCTAGACCCCAGGGTCCGGTTTCTTTCAACTCCATTGAACTTGTTTTAGTAGTCTTAGACTAAGGATAATCTCTGTCTGCCCTGAGTGTTCTTGAGAATACCAGCTTTGCACACCTGAATTTGGGCTATTTCTCCCATGCTTCCTTATAGATCTTTGCAAGCACTTTCAGATCTTTTGGGGAATATTGGTAAACTGTCATATATATATATATATATATTGTATATTGGAACAGAGTGCAAATGATGCTGGAATGAATAAATAAGTATTTTTTGTGCAGGTGTAAGGTACATGAGGTAGGTGGATATGATATATACTATATATATATATATATATATATATATATATATATATACAGTATTACCGAATGACTAAAAAAATTCTAACAATAAGTAGCAGACAAATGGATGTTAGGGTCAGAGTTACTGGGTTGTTATACAGGGATAAGTGTCTGAATTTGACTGTTCATCAGAGTTATGGCCTGTGGATAGAAGTCACCCTAGTTTGGCTGTTCAGCAAGCTCTAGGAGGTGTGTCAGTGGTTCCAAATATCCATTTTATTTTCAATCAAATAGCACACATTTCCTTTAGTTTTTCATTTAGTATTTAGCCTTTTGCTAGTGTTCTTGCCACTATTGGTATCATGAGGTGGTGCCTGCAGCCCATTCAGGTTGCACAGGCAGTCCAGCTCTTCCAGGATGGCACATCCCTAAGTGCCGTCGCAAGAAGGTTTGCTGTGTCTCCCAGTACAGTCTCAGGAGCATGGAGGAGATGCCAGGAGACGGCCATTACACGAGGAGAGCTGACCAGGGGTTTAGAAGGGCATTGAACCCAGCAGCTGCAGCTGGACCGGTATCTGCTCTTTTGTGTGAGGACAAACGGGAGGAGCCCTACAAAATGACCTCCAGCGGGCTACTGGTGTGCATGTTTCTGACCAAACTGTCAGAACCAGACTCCATGAGTGTGGCATGAGGGTCCATCGTCCTCTAGTGGGACCTGTGCTCACGGCCCAGCACCGCGCTGCTCGATTGGCATTTGCCAGAGATCACCCAAATTGGCAGGTTCGCAGCTGGTGCCCCATTCTCTTCACAGATGAGAGCCGGTTCACACTGAGCACATGTGACAAGAGTCTGGAGACGCCTTGGTGAATATTATGCTGCCTGCAACATCTTCCAGCATGACCGGTTTGGCAGTGGGTCAGGGATGGTCTGGGGGACATATCCATGGAGGGTCGCACAGACCTCCACATGCTAGCCAGTGGTACCCTGACTGCTGTGACGTACCGGGATAAAATCCTCAGACCCATCGTCAGACCTTATGCTGGTGCAGTGGGCCCTGGGGTCCTTCTGGTGCAGGGCAATACTCGTCCTCATGAGGCCAGAGTGTGTAGGCAGTTCCTGGATGACGAAGCCATTGATGCCATTGATTGGCACCCACGTTCCCCAGACCTGAATGCAGATGAGAACCCCTGGGATGTTATGTATCCGTGCATCTAACGCCAACAAGTAGCACCACAGACTGTCCAGGAGCTCACTGATGCCCTGATCCAGGTTTGGGTGGAGATCCCTCAGGACACCATCTTCCGTCTCATCAGGAGCACGCCCAGACGTTGTTGGGACTGCATACAGGCACATGGGGGCCATAAACACTACTGAGTCACATTATAAGTTGCTATGATGAATATCAAGTTGCAACAGCCTGTGATTTCAATAGTTTGCTTTGATTTTCTGTGTGAGTCTGAATCCAGCCTTCAATCGGCTGGTGATTTTGATTTCCGTAGACCGTTGTTACGTCATTTTGTTCAGCGAATTAAACAATGTACAGTAAAGATTTGTATCGTTAATATATTTAATATATTTAAATCATGTGGGATTTTAGGGTCCGTTTAACTTTTTTTAGCAGTGTATATGAAGCAAAAATAAAAGCAAAAAATAAAAAATAAATAAAACAAATAGTGACTATAAGCAATTTCAGATAATGTAGGAATTGGAATTAGTAGGTCATTGACTAGATGTGACTGTCTGTCCTCTATTCTTCCTGCTATTCTATTTCTCCAAATCTCTCCTTTTAGTCCCTCTTTTCCCATCTCACATTTTGTCTAGTCTCCTTATCTCTCTCCTGTCTTTTTGTCTCTCCCCTCCTGTCTCTCTCTCTCTTATGGCTGATGTTTGGCTATGACCTGATTGAGATTCTGTTGAGACAGTGTTTTCAGAGGCTTTTATCAGCAGGCTTTCATCTTTCTACTCACCCTCCATCTCTAGATCAGACCCATTCTTCCGCCCCCATCTGCCCCACAGCACTGCACTCTTCCTGGGCGGCCGACTGCTCCCACTGACCCACCGTTCCCTTTAAACCCGGTGTAATCTGCATTAAAGTAGGGAGAGTGGGTATGTGTGTTCATGGTTTTCTGTGTGTGTGTGTGTGTGTGTGTGT
>JACXGJ010008598.1:0-15832 GCA_016801105.1 Esox niger | reverse complement strand
TTATTTGTTAGAGACGATATATTTCACTCCAATGTTTGATGATTCCCTACAGAATATAGTGCATATTTTCGAAAAACTAATAAAATAATTGTTCCAAACTGTTGTTTTTCTGGAGCAATTTCCAAATTTTCAACCCCAATGGAGGAGTATTCATCTCAAACACCATTATCTTACAATTACTGCAGATATATTATGCACATTTTCTGCAATTTTGGAAAAAAGGAAAAAATCTAATGCGTGGCTGCTTTACGTAAATGTAGGGTTAAGGTTCGCCAGTGCACAGCTGCTGACAATCTATTTTCTGTTTGTCTGAGCTGGTGTCTTCTGTCTGCCCAGCCAGGAGCGCTGGAGAAAATTCAGATTGAATTGTCTGATCAAAAGTGTCTGTTTCATGTCTAACCAACATTTAATTAGGCCAAGGTAAGATGATCTCTCTCACTACCTCTCCATATTTCTCCCAATCTATCTTTCTCAGCCTCTCTACGTATTTACATATCCCTCTACATATCATTCAATCCCTTTCTTGTTCTCACCCTCTCTCCCCCCTTTCACTCTGACTCTCTTCACTCTCTCACTCTTTCTCCAATTTGCCCTCTCTCCTTCTTACTCTCAGTCTCATTACCTCATACGCTGTCTCTCTCTATCTCTTTTCTCCTTCTCCCTAAAATGTGTCTCATCTGTCTCATGATTTTCTCCATCTATGTCTCTTTTCATCTCTCACCTCCTGTCTGTTTCAGTTTTTCGCCATTGCTATGACACATTTCTTGAAGACTTTTCTCAAAATGTTAAACACAGAAACAAATCTTCAAACAACATTCACAAAACCGCTGATTCTTCTGGAAAAATCTAACAATTGCTTCAAAACCTATTTATATGAGCTCAAAATCAAACAATACTTTCAGCTCATACACACAGACAGTCAAAATATAATCACTCAGAGCATTCATTAGACACAACATGAAAAATGGAGAACCCTGCATAGTTTTGTAATTGTATATAGTAAATGCATTTTGTAATAAAAAGTAATAATATTTTATTCGTAAACACAACCTATCACAGTTAATATGTTGTGTACAGTAAGTCCTGCAAGTAATTCCATATTGAATGTCTGTATATTCAACAATTGCATAAAAATATAGTAGTCTAACTGCAAAAGCCCCAAGCATTTTTTAAATGAATGAAAACAAATTACAGTTCAATCAAAAACAAGTGTCTGAGTGTACACTTACCTACACATACTGAAATCCTCAATCTTTGACCCTTTCTGTGTTGTGCACAAAGAGAACTCTGTACACTTGCTTCATGCATACCCTGTTGTGTTGAAGGACATAGTCAATGGTAGAAAGGCTGACACTGTTGTTTCCTTCAAGGTATACATTTTCTTCTTTTAAGGTACCATTTCAACAATGATAGCTTCTTGCGGTTGGGAGAACATAGCAGTCCACCCAACCTCATGTGGTAGTATTTCTATTCTACTTAAAGAGAAAATGCACTTACAAACATGTATGTACACAAAAAATGACAATGGACATTACTTCCAAGTGTTGTATGGCAAGAAAGGTTTTGGTTTTTTCCCAGTCCCCTTTCTGGACAGACTGAATAAAAAATGTGAATGACCAAAATGAAAAGAAAATCCTGAATGTCCTGATGATGGAGACCACAGAGAACCTGCTCAAATTGTGTTGTACTCTTTGTCTGGCTTCTGTAACTGTCATTCCATGAACAAGAACATGGTCTATAACAGTTCCCCAAATTTCCTCTGAACTTACCCTTCTTGGTCTAACTTTTACTCATACTCTTCTTCCTCGTCCACCACTTCTTACATGCAGTCTTCCTCTTCCTCCACCATCTCTTTCTCAAAGTCTTCCTCTTCTTCTTCTGCCTCACAGGTTGTTTCCATTCATGGTTTGTATCAACATTCAACACACCCGTGCCACCTGTGCTTTCTAAACTGGCTCATATTCTGTACAATTGGTTAGAAAGTGTGAACAGTTTTGAGTCATTGTGTGACAATTATGACAACTTTTTTATAGTTGTGTTTACAATTTTGCAATACATGTGCATCACAGTGCAAAGTGTGTTTTAGGGATTGAGAACATGTTTAGAGTTTAGCAGAGGGAATGTGATTTGCAAATGGTGTTTAACTACCTGAACTTTTTTAGGTTTTTGCCAAAAGAGTGATTGATTTGACCAATGGGTTTAGGCCACTGGGCATTTGGTTCAGAGAATGGGTTTTTTTGTTTTAGCAATTCAGAATGAATTTTGTGATGTTCGGTCACTCATTGTAAAAGGGGAGGTTTTGAAGACCAAACAGGTCTTCTGCAGGTGCATCTTATTAATTCTTTACCCGCGCTTCTTTGGTGCGTACCTCATTCACGCGCATGTGCGCTCCGTCTTTCGGGACGCCTCTTCAGCGCCGCGCTCCGATATTGTATCCTGTGCAATATCGGAGATAAACAAGTAGCATATTAGAATTACAGAGGCCAATTTAATCCGGATATATCTAGAGAGATTTGGCTATAAATTAATAGCTCTGCAATCTACAAATTAAATTTGTTATGTTGCTGTTGCTATGAAACTGTACATACAGTGGGGCAAAAAAGTATTTAGTCAGCCACCAATTGTGCAAGTTCTCCCACTTAAAAAGATGAGAGAGGCCTGTAATTTTCATCATAGGTACAAAATTAGAAAAAAAATTCCAAAGAATCACATTGTAGGATTTTTTATGAATTTATTGGTAAATTCCTCAGTAAAATAAGTATTTAGTCACCTACAAACAAGCAACATTTCTGGCTCTCACAGACCTGTAACTTCTTTAAGAGGCTCTTCTGCCCTCCACTTGTTACCTGTATTAATGGCACCTAGTACATGCCCAGGCCCGTCTGAGGTTTGCTAGAGAGCATTTGGATGATCCAGAAGAGGATTGGGAGAATGTCATATGGTCAGATGAAACCAAAATAGAACTTTTTGCTAAAAACTCAACTCGTTGCATCCAAAGAACACCATACCTACTGTGAAGCATGGGGTGGAAACAGCATTCTTTGGGGCTGTTTTTCTGCAAAGGGTCCTGGACGACTGATCCGTGTAAAGGAAAGAATGAATGGGGCCATGTATCGTGAGATTTTGAGTGAAAACCTCCTTTCATCAGCAAGGGCATTGAAGATGAAACGTGGCTGGATCTTTCAGCATGACAATGATCCCAAACACACCGTCCGGGCAATGAAGGAGTGGCTTCGTAAGAAGCATTTCAAGGTCCTGGAGTGGACTAGACAATCACCAGATCTCAACCCCATAGAAAGTCTTTGGAGGGAGTTGAAAGTCTGTGTTGCCCAGCGACAGCCCCAAAACATCACTGCTCTAGAGGAGATCTGCATGGAGGAATGGGCCAAAATACCAGCAACAGTGTGTGAAAACCTTGTGAAGACTCAGAAAACGTTTGACCTCTGTCATTGCCAACAATCGGTATATAACAAAGTATTGAGATGAACTTTTGTTATTGACCAAATACTTATTTTCCACCATAATTTACCAATAAATTCATTAGAAATCCTACAATGTGATTTTCGGGATATTTTTTTCTAATTTTGTCTCTCATAGTTGAAATGTGCCTATGATGAAATGTTATTAACTGGGAGAACTTGCACAATTGGTGGATAACTACATACTTTTTTGCCCCACTGTATACGCGTGAACTACGTGCTATAACGTCATTCCATCCATTCACCAACCATACATTGAAAAGTGCGAATTGGAGTCCACCTTCAACTGATCAAGAACCCATACTTACCGTTGTCCTTGAATTCTTGGTTTTTGGGCGAATAGGAAAGTCCACCGAATGTCCATCATAAAACAAACTTTACCTCACTAGAAATTAGTACTAGCACATTTGGGTTTGGAACGGATATATTCTGTTAATAGGCAGGCAACTACTAAAATATCCACATATTCACAATCTGCTGTAAATAGTCAGCACTTCCCAAATCATATTAAGTTCAAGTTTATTTAATCAAATGCACACAGAGTCATTCTGAACAGTTACATTCTTGTGTCATGGCAACCGACATCTGCGGGTGGCATGTATAAAAAGTATAAAAAGCACAAATATAGAAAAAGATTAAAAGTAAACTTGCCGACATATTGAGAGTAGAATGGGGAAGTGAGGTTTTCAAAATGTAAAAGTTGAATGAATAATTTCATTTTCTACATGGCATTATGATTAATGTTATAAGTAAATACCTAATGCCCACATACCTAATGCCCACATTTAGAGAATTGAGTGAATGAAAAAAAATATTTGTGTCACAATAAATCATTTGTTTGAAGTAAACATTAACACTGTTGTAATTCACTTTGCATTTTATTGTTTATCAATGGCATATTGTTTTAAAACCAAGTGTGTTCAATGTTGCCTATTGCATTCACTTATGTACTTTGAGCCCTTAATTTGTTGTACGCAGAAAAGCTGGTAAATTATCAGTATAGCAATATTCTTATAGCGATAAATATTTGATTGAATTTGCAGCCCAAGATGCATTTAAAAAATCTAGGTTTCTATTGTGTGTCAGTGGTCCAGGACCTTAGATTCTTCCATCTTTTTTGCCCATCGATGATTTATCCTGCCCGGCGAATATTCAAATCCTGGAGCCACCACTGGGAGTGTATAGGATGATGTCACAGACCTCTATGTCACAGACCTCCATGATACTCTAGCAGGGGTGGATAGGATGATGTCACAGACCTCTATTCATAGCAGCGGAGGATAGGATGATGTCACAGACCTCCATGATACACTAGCAAGGGTGGATAGGATGATATCACAGACCTCAACCCATAGGATGATATCACAGACCACCACCATTAGCAAAAAAAGATAGGATGATGTCACAGCCCTTCCCCAATAGCAGTGGAGGATTGGATGCTGTCACAGGAACTCAAACCATGGTAGAGGAGGATAGGATGATGTCACAGAACTCCACCCATAGAAGGGGAGGATTGAATGATGTCATAGAACTCCACCCATAGCAGGGGAGGATAGGATGATGTCACAGAACTCCATCCATAGTAGGGGAGGATAGGAGGATGTTGCAGATCGTTAACCCTACACCTTCCAGCCTTTATGCGTTTTATGGTGCCATTGATTCAAATGAGGGAAATGTATATGCTGTTTGCTTGGTTAAAGAAGACTACATGTAAAACAGGTGACATAAACTAAGGCAAATATGCTTGAGATTAGTGTGTGTTCGTGTGTTTGCCCACTTATATTAAAGCCATAAATATGACTTGGGCGTAAATTTGAAGTCATTATTTAATTCCCACTAGCCACTCACTATTTCTCCCTCCCTGTTTCCCCCTTTTCTGTATCTCCCTGTGTCCTTTTCGCTAGTTAAAATTACATTCATTTTCCAAACTAATTACAGTAGGCTAACGATTTCTGGGGGGCAGAGTTTTATGCATTCTGGTTGGAGGCCCTTTTTGGTCTTTTGAAATATGCCCACCCTTCTCTTCCTCATCAATCCCATTTTAGAGCTTTGAAATATAGAGGCTCGTTTGACTTTTTATGAGGGTTTGTAATTGGAGTTTTATGTAGATGTTCTACTGGTTGTTCAAGAGCCCAACATGCTCCAGGTGTCTTTGTGACTGGCGGCAACACTATCTGTTAGCACCACAGGCAAGCTCTCTTTCCTTGTGTGTATTTGTGTATTGTTAACGTTTTAGATCAAATGCATTTGATTGGATGTAACTTTCATCGCTACAGTGAAGTCAGAAATCCCTTTAGACAACAGAAACTGATAAACTACTTATGGGTTTGTTTGTAAAAGTTAGGAATTCAAAGGAAAAAAACGGATTGAAAATAGGAGTGCCGGTAGATTATAGAACGTCATAAACTCTGTCTGTTCCAGTACTTACAGCTGTGTTTACGATCCCCCATTAAAAACATATCAGCTCCTGTTCAGGCCATGGACAACATCTTACATAGAATTTATGAGCCATTATCAACCTATTTAGTTGTGGTAATTGTGCAACGGATGGTGATCATGATGAAGAGTCATCCTATGGCAGAGCCGGTGTCTCGCATGGGTAGAGGAAAGTGTAGCATGCCGCCCCGGTAAAGGTTTGGGCTATAGGAAGACTTAAGCACCCAAAGAATCCTCATTATATACCTCTGTGAAACACTAGGACAGCAGAAACTTGTACAGGGACAAAATTAGGGGCAAATGAGGTACATGTGAAAAGACTAAACTAGACACAGGTGAAACCAATAAACACAGGGGATCCAAACAGAACATATAGAATATAGAAACCTAACCGTTATAACGTCTGGACAGGCCATGTATAGAAGTTTTAAAGCTCCATCTGCACAAACAAACAAAAGAGACAGAAGAGTGGACTGAGGAGTGTGTGTCTGTGTGAAGAGAGGAGTGTGAAAGATAGTCACCCCAGTGTTTTTACAGGACAGCGGTTCAGATGAAACAATATGCGGGACAGCATATTAAGGTCTAGTGTAAAACTCATTTAAATCAGGCAGCAGATTGCCTGGGTACAGACCAGACCAGAAGAAAACACAGGCTAGTTGGTACTCAATGTTTTTACAGTGCTTGTTAAATATCAGATTACGAGTATGTTCCGGGATTTCTCACATGAGTAGGTATAATTGACAATTAATTGAAATGTGATTGAAATTGCATTATTGACATGTGCAATATCCATATTGTCAACTTGCACGGTTTTCAACTCCAAAAAAGGTGAATGATATTATATCATTCACCTTTTTATATCATTATATGAGGTTAAGGGCATGGACATCTGTACATCTGTGCTTTTCTTTCTTGCAGGTGTTTAAGAGAGTTTTGTAGATTACTTAAATACCTGGATTCATGGTTTTTCAATGTTAATTTGAGTAAACACTGGGGGTGTTATCTTCAAGTTAGCGAGTTATGCCTAAGATACAGCTCCGGAAAAAATTAAGAGACCACTGCACCTTTTTCTTTCCTTTCTAGTTGAAAAGGTTTTGAGTGAGGAAAAGAAGCGTTCAATTTGCAGCGGTCTCTTAATTTTAAGCCTTCTTTTCCTCTCTCAAAATAATCAATTTCCTTTTTTGGAACGGAAAGAAAAGGGGCAGTCGTCTCTTAATTTCTTTCGGAGCTTTATATTGGCCAACATAAACAACAGTACGGTGATTAAAAGTTTTGGCTTTAGTGTCGGTGCCTTCAAACCAACTTAATAGGTTAAGACATTTTGCTAACCAGCTAACAGCACAAACATAGCAAATGCTGCAAACGTCATTGCGTTAAATGATCAGTTAAACGAAATAATTTAACACAGGCTGCACCTTCTTATTGATAATAAGTGAAAAATTTAAAACACTGAACTTAAATTCAATTTATATTCACATGATGTATTCTATGATCTCTATTACGTAATTATACTATTTGTCAAAGAAATTGCGATTCAATATTTTACCAATATTGTGCAGCCCTATACACGATGTCTATACACTTAGGTCTGGAAATATTTGGACACTGACACAATTTACATAACTTTGGCTCTGTATGCCACCAGAATGGATTTAAAATGAAACAACCGAGGTGAGCAAAAATATCGTACGTAGAGTCTTGGAATGTGTCTTTTTTTTCTCAGAATGTACCAAATTATTGGTTTGGCCACTCCTAATGTTCCTGCTATCTCTGATGTTTTTTTGCAGCTTATAGATGGCCTGTTTCACTTGCTTTGAGAGCTCATTTGACCACATTTTGTGGGTTCCCAGCCACAGGTTCCAAATGCTAATGCCACCCCTAGAATCAACTCCAGACCTTTTACCTGATTAATTGATTAAGACATAACGAAGGATTAGCCCACACCTGTCCATGAAATCGTCTAATTACCTTTGGTCTGTAGAAAAAGACAGGGCTACATATTAAAGAGCTGTAATTCCTAAACCCTTCCTCCAATTTGGATATGTATACTCGCAAATTTAAGCTGAGAGACTGCACTTCATGCCTATTCTCGTTATTTATAATAACAAAACTTTTGTCAGTGTTTTTCCAGACCTAACTGCATGTTCAGGTGTACCGTTGTGTATCAGATACCCTGCCTGTGCTATTTCAGCCATGAACCCCCACCCATAGTGAGACAAAATGCTATTCACTTGTTCTGTGTATGTGTGTGTGTATGTGTGTGTGTGTGTGTGTGTGTGTGTGTGTGTGTGTAGGTTTGTGTAGGCAGTGTGTGCTGTGTGTATGTGACACGTGTGTGTTGGGTATGCACTCAATGTTTGGGTGTGTGTAGTGCCTTCTAAATGGGTTAGAAGTGTGTGTCCGATCACTCAGGACTCACTGATGGAAAGCGATTTCTCCTGTCGTGAAGCTTTCTGAACCCTGCTGCTGTGTCTGCTTCATAGGTTTACAGATATCACCATGTTGCGGTGTTGGTCTGTGTGTGTGTGTGTGTGTGTGTGTGTGTGTGCGTGACAAGATCTCAAAGTCTCATGTCAGTATTCAAGTTTTTCCAGGAGGAGATTAACATCTATGGGCTTGTTTACATTACGAGAAATAGAATAAATCGCTAGATAGACTTACCTTAATTTGACTTCACATTGGCATGTTTGAAACAAACCACACAGGTTTAGGACTTTCAATAGTGGGAATATTGCGATATACATGCACACTGCACAGCAATTAGAAACTGTTTCGACACAACTCTGGGGGTCTCTATTGAAGGTGGCGTCTCGAGCTATTGACATTTGCAAGGTAACACAGCAAAATAATATAACATCTCTAGTATTCCATATTTCTCAGAAAATGTTGTTCAATATAAACAACCCATAAATGTGATGTGAAAGAGATACATGATGAATAATACATGGAAGATTAGTATGCCCTCTGCACACGGATAATTAATAATAATACAGGGATGGTTAGTATGGCCTCTGCACAGGGATGATTAATAACACAGGGATGATTAGTATGGCCTCTGCACAGGGATGATTAATATGAACACATGGGAGACTAATATGGTCTCTGCACAGGGATGATTAATAACACAGGAATGATTAATATGGTCTCTGTACAGGGATGATTAATAACAATAAAGGGGAAATTCATATGATCTCTGCTCAAGAATGAATAATGATAACACAGGGAAGATTAATATGGTCTGTGCACAGGGATGATTAATAACAATAAAGGGATGATTTGTATGGCCTCTGCACAGGGATGATTATGAACAATACAGGGAAGATTAATATGGTCTCTGCACTGGGATGATTAATAACAATATAGGGATGATTAGCATGGCCTCTGCACAGGGATGATTATGAACAATACAGGGAAGATTAATATAGCCTCGATCAGGGCCGGCCCTAAGTATAAGCGTCATAGGCAATCACTTAGGGCCCCCAACTGTTAGGGGCCCCAAATCGCTAGTAAGCCCTGGAATACTAGTGGTGAGGGGGTTTCCCATATTAAATTTGCTTAAGGCCGGCGCTGGCTTCAGTACAGGGATGACTAATAACACTACAGGGAAGATTAGTATGTCGTTGCAGGGATGATATTGTATTAAGGATAGGGTTGAGGTTAGGTGTTAAGCTAAGGTTAAAACTTAGGGTTAAGTATTACTCCTAAATGATTATGTAATTAAAGGTTAACATCTTTCTCTATATGGATCAGATCACATAACCTCTGGAGTCGTAATCAGCCGAGAAACCAGCCATCCAATCATCCCTGTCCACAATCATTCCCAGGCCTTCGAATAATTACACCCCCTTAAAACAAACGTCTAATGTCAGACTCGGACATTAGTTCTGTACAGGGTCTTACCACCTAGCCTCTCCTAACCACTCTGTCTCCACCCTGCCATCGGTTCAGATTACCCACATTCCACTGATAACCATCATGTCTGCTGCTGTAATGCAGCGAGGCGATTTGCATACATATTACAATGTCTCTTCCTCCCATGCAGACATGGACCGGTGACACTAATAAACACATTAGCAGGTTGGGGGAAGTAATTAGATCAACAAATAAAACGGTGTATTATTTTCCTCATGGTTGTCACTGCCACTGTACGTCAGGATGATTAGGTGCAGATGGGTTCTGTGCAGAACTTGGTGTGAGTGTGTGTGAGTGTGTTCCTGTGAGATTCCAGTCCCCGCATATACCCCCCCATGTTTACTCACAGACAGACAGACAGACAGATATGCAGTGTCTGTCTTATCTTGGACCTACCCCGATACATTCTGCAAAACTCTTCCAGTTCTGCTATTCACTAAGTTCAACCCCCCCCCACTCCCCGGCCACTGTAGTCCCCTGCAAAAAGCGTTAGTCAGACAGCATCCCTGTGATGAAGTGTGAATTTGTTGTGAAGTGTATGGATCAGCCTGGGTGTGTCATACCCTGCTCTACCCAAGGCTCTGCCAGATGGCCTTATGATTGAAACCATTTATAACTTCCAATCAGCCCCCTTTTAATAACTTCTCTTTTCCTCTCATTATTCTCTGTCACTCGTCTTCTACCACCACCCCCTTTCCGTCCCAGTGGACAGCTCTCTGGCACTAAGATGGATGCCTTGTTTCAATTCATTGTTTATTTATTATTCGTGTCCTGTGTTTAAATTAATAGGTCGTGTGAAATCTCAGAATTATTATTGCTGACTTATTCATAAAGGTTTATTTAACTTGTGTGTATTAATCTTTATCACACTGCTGCAAAATGTACGCTTGAAATACCATTGAAAACAGTTAACGTGTAGGACAACACAGCGGAGCTCTGGAATGTGACTGATACATTTTTTAAACACAGAAGCTTTAGTTTTCCAAACACAACCAATCAAAATGCTACACTATTCACCAGGTCACACACACACACACACACACACACACACACACTCCTCACATGTGCCAACACTAATTGCTTAACTCATCACTAACCAATCACTGCTTTACTGTAGTATAGTTTTCACCAGGCTATACAATGTTAGTTTTCACAGGGCTGTTTTGTTCCAAATTTGGTTTGCCACCCATCCAAAATTTGTTTTGTACCTACCCCCATATTCAACTTTTCTAAATCCCATTGAGGAATTCTTCTCAGATTGGCGCTGGAAAATGTATGATCGCCAATATTGCATCCAACCATCCTGACATTCCCAAACTGAGACAAAGTCATCCAGATGCTTTCAGACATACTGGCACGTCCTGGCAAAGCAGTTTTGCCATGCCAGTTGGATCCAACATCCTCTCTCCCTTGTTTGGCGCACGGACACTTGTTTAGTTGTTTATCAACTTTACCCGTTTCTCTAATCACTATAGGTACTTAAGTTACTCCTTTCCCAGTGGAACTTGTCAGTCTTGGTTTGGCTTATGCCTTAAGTTTCAGATGTTCTGTCCTGTCTCGCTTTTAGTCTTTTCTTTGGTTATAGTTCAAGTTATTTTATTCAATGTCCTCTGTGCACTTGTGTCCTGCCTCATCAACACACAAGCACTCCCACACACACGCACACACACACACGCACACACACGCACACACACGCACACACATAAAGACCTTTAGGGGAGATCCAAACAATAATGTAGTGTCAGTCTCACACAAAATCAAAGACGTATATACTGTACAGATATTTACAGCATAACTATGCATATCATGTCAAGACACTGAAAGCATTTACACGTTTATTGCATATACTGTCCCTGGACTTGGCGTATTGAGGATCTATAGCGTCTATAGTGGTGGTCAACAGGCAGTCAGGAACAGTGTGGTGGAACACTATGACGAATACAACAGAATGGAGAGCTGTCACTCAAAGTTGTTTACTTGTGTGAGGCTCTTTGTGAGTGGCTCCCACACCCCGCAGGTGTTCTGCACGGAGAACGGAGGGTGAGACTTGGTTGAAACTCACTGGGATGCAGTACGGATGGTTGAATGTGGATAAGGGAAGGATAAGTGCAGAGAAGGGATGTTGGGATGGGAGAGAATGGGAGAGACATGGGACAGTTTGTAGGAGACCTTAAGAGAGAGGGAGAGCGAGGGTGAGAGGAAAAGGGAGGGAGGGAGAGCGAAGACAGGTGGTAGACTGTGGTTGTTTATCGATGGAGAAGAGATCTATTAGAATTAGATTATTCTGTGTGTAAGCACGGCGGCTGTCCATTCTCCTTCTCCAGGGGTGTAAATCTCTTAAAGACACACATACACACACGCACTGTTGATGTGGTAGAAACAAAGTCTTTCGGGTAAAGACTTAACAGTCTAACCACCTTCAGGCCCATTAGGCAGCATGATTTAGACACAGAATGGCTTCCTTCACCCTTCCACCAGACATCTCTTCTTCCTCCTGCAGTCTTGGGCTTTGTTCTGATTAGCTGTCAGTTACAGAAAGCAAAGTTCTATAGGTATAATAAAGACTTAAATATATGTAGACCAGTTTGGGTAAGATATTAAGGTAAAGGGCTAAGGTTTCATTTATGCTTAATTATCAACAACTGTCCACTTGATAACATCATTGGCTTTAAAAGGGGGGGTACCCCCCCATTTGGTCTAAATTCTAATATGGTCTTGGAGGATTGTTTTTCACACTTGCTTCCAAAAATCATAGTAAACTGTTTACAGTTCTTCTGTATTGCCAAAACAATAAACACCATCCTCTGAACCAAATGCCCAGTGGCCTAAACCCATTTGTTGAATCAGTCACAAAATCATAAACAAATCCATGTTGTTAGACACAGTATACTAATTGCATTCACTCTTTTTGCAAAACTCTAAACACATTCTCACTCACTAAATCACATTTTGCCCTGTGATGCACTTGTGTTGCTAAATGGTAAACACAGGCGGCAGAAGTTAAACACAACTACAGCAAAGTTGTCATAGTTAACACACAGTCATTCAAAATAGTTCACACTTGTTTCTAATGATGTCAACATCTCTGTCTGAGGCAGAGGAGAAGAATACATGTAAGAGGTGGTGGACAAAGAGGAAGAGTCCTCTGACAGGACTCTGCAAAAATACATCTTGCTGAGGATGAATGAATCTCTCATTGACTTTGATTTAACAGTTGCACAACATTTTTCAGTTTATTGTAATGTGCTTTTCATTTTGAGTTTTCTTTGATCATTGGGCTTTTGCAGTTGGACTACTGTATTTTTATGCTACTGCTGAAAATACAGACATTCAATGCTGTATTACTTGCAGTACTTACAGTATTCAATATATTCCCTGAACTAAGTTGGGATTATTATACTTTTTTATTGCTGAACACATTTAATATGTACAATTGAACAATCTGTAACTACATGCCCTGGATGCTGTGTTCTCCATTTTTTTATGTATTGTCTAATGAATGTTGCAGTGTTTATATATTTACTGGCTTGTGTGTATGTTCTGAAAGCATTGTTTGATTTTGAGTCAGGGGTTTTGTGAATGTAGTTTGAAGATTTGGTTCCGTGTTTAAAGTTTTGAGATTCAAGGATTCAAGAAATGTGTCTTAGCAGTTGTGAAAAACAATTATATAGCAAGCCAATGAATGGTACCACAGTGTCAGCTACTTGGTACCACACTGTTCTAGCCGAGTCCTTCATGCTCTGGCACAACTTTGGCACAAGAACCTTAGATATGTATTGTTTGCTTTCAAAATGTAATACATTATGTTGCTCTCCATGGGTAAATCCAGTCCCCCCGTTAGTCCCTTTATCCATCTCTACTCTCACCTGTCCTTCCAAATCTTTGTCTCCCATCTTAATGAACATGTCTCTTCAAGGAAAAGGTTACCAGCAGCCCATTTTCTTTCTGTTAATTGGTTTGTGTCACCTCTGTGAGGCCCAGGCCTCTCCCATCTAGAAATAGACTTCAACCAGACACAGCTGGCTGAGGGAGCAGTAGGATGCCAGGTAGATAGTGAAGGGCTTGTGTGGTTGACAGTGGAGGGATAGAGAGGGATGGAGAGACATGGAGAGGGATGGAAAGATATAGTCAAGGATAGAGAGAGATGGAGAGATAGTGAGGGAGAGATTAAAGTACCTTCATTTGCCTATCTAACAAATTGTATTTACAAAATATTCAGTCAAATTACATAAAGCTCTGGAAAAAATTAAGAGGCCACTGCATCTTTTAATTTCCTTTTCAAAAGAGTCGAAAAGCAAGGTTTTGAGTGAGGAACAGAAGGGTTCAAATTAAAAGACCACTGGAAATTGAACGCTTCTGTTTCTCACTCAAAACGTTATTTTTTCAAAACTTTCTTGGAAAGGAAAGAAAAAGGTGCAGTGATCTCTTAATTTTTTCCAGAGCTGTATATTATAATTATTATTAAAACACAATACTCCCCCGTCCATTTCGCCCCCAACCATACACACACCACACAGTAGAGTCAACACAACTCCTTAAAAAGTCAGAAACAAAACCCCCTCCTCATCCGCAGTGCTTATTTCAGACATTACAACCAGACGTCTCACCAGTATATAATACGTAGATAGAGAGGGATAGAGAGATGGTGAGGGATGGAGAGATAGAGAGGGATGGAGAAAGAGATTGTGAGAGATGGACTGATATAGAGAGAGATGGAGAGAGAGATTGCAAGAGATGAGAGATATAGAGAGGGATGGAGAGAGAGATTGTGAGGGATGAGGGATGGAGATGGTAATGTTTACAGTGGTACTTTTAGCTGGCCGTTGACTGTCGTGTCCCCCTGATTGACGAGCATCTCCCGCGGGGCTGGTGTGCACGTACCTACGCGCTCTGAGAAAATACACATAAATTGAATGTCACCCTCAGAGAAAAAAAGGCATAACATATACCATAAAACGACATCTCATCTATTTAAAGGCCCGCCCCCCACAGAACCTGCCCCCCATAGGGAGCCGATGCGACAGGGTGGGGCCCGGGCATGTGTGTCTGTGTGTGTATTAGGTGGGATATTCAGGAAGACTTGACCTGTTTATGACGTGCTGTAACTCTGGTTTTATTCCAAGAAATAATGGGCCAGCCAGCTGGGAGAAGGGAAACATGTTAGAAAAGAGGGTGGAAAGACAGGGAGGCCACCAATCACACAAACAGCCGTGTGTTTTCGTACATCTATCTGGATGTTCCAATGATAATGACACTGATAAAGATGAAAACATTAATGCTGATGGTTGGCACACATTGGCAGTGTGTGTATGTGTGGGTTTCTTCTCCTGGACAGTGTTTGGGTGTGTGTGTATTTGTGTGGGTTTCTCCTTTTTGACAGTATTTGGGTGTGTGTGTGTATGTGTGCGGGCCTCTCCTCCTCCCTGATAGTGTTTCTGTGTTTATTTGTGTGGGTCTCTCCTTCTCCCTGATAGTGTTTGGTTGTGTATTTGTGGGGGTTTCTTCTCTCTGACAGTGTTTGGGGGTGTGTGTATTTGTGTGGGTTTCCCCTCTCTGACAGTGTTTGGGTGGGTGTGCATTTGTGTGGGTTTCTCCTCCTCTCTGACAGTGTTTGGGTGTGTGTTTTTGTGGATCTTCCTCCATTGCGACGTGACCAGTCTGACATTCCCTCAAGAAAATCCTTTTGGCTGCAGGAGTGATTTCTTCTCCTTTTCTTTACCACTCTATCCGCATGCTCTCTCTCTCCACCCCTGTCTCTCTCTCCACTCCACCTCTCTACCCTGTCTCTCTCCACTCCACCTCTCTACCCTCTTTCTCTCCCTCCATCTCTCTTCTCTTGCAGTGTTTATTTAAGCACTTTTACGGTCAATGCACCCTGCTCTCACAGGGCGGAACTGTTCTCTGTTCCTTTCTGCCTCCCTTTTCTCCCCCACTCCCCTACAGCTAAACACACTCAGTCTCTCTCACATGGTTCCTTCGTCCATTCGTCTTATTAAATGCTCAAG